>JASGXE010011950.1:0-40920 GCA_030068105.1 Sinentomon sp. SZTP_YWyxl
AAAGTCGCACGTACCACAAAACCTATTCACCCCTTTTTAAAATGTTTCCGTCTTTGCTTTGGGCAATAACACTTCAAAAAATCAAGATTATTGTGGAATAAAAATACCAAGATCCAATGTTTAAAAAAACAGGCTTCTTTATTTCTTGAAATTTCAAACAAAACAAGGAAGACTGGAAAAATTGACCTCCAGGAACAAAAACAAGAGCCATGAAAACACTTTCGAAATGCCAAAATTTTTAGAGCTTTGCATGGATCATTCTGCCATTCAGTCTGTCTGATCATTCCCAAACCGACAGTCACACAGATCATTCCCACTCATTTAGTCTACACATAATCGTATCATTCAAAGACATTTTTATTTTTTACCCTCCATTCCTAGCCATTTATTCCCAAAATTGATTTTTAATGATGGAATTTTTCAACATGGCAAATTTTTCACCCTTGGTCAAGCAATTTATTTTCCAGTAATTCTAAGGGAAGATCTCAAATTGTTTCCAATGTTTGGAAACATGGTGCACTGGATATGATGGTGATTAAAAAGTTGAAATGAAAGCACAGAGAGTACTTGATTGGGCCCATGGCATTTAGTTATTGTTTTTTGTCAATTTCATTTTGAAGGTTTCGAAGGAAAATTTTCTTTTTTTATCGTTGAAGGAAAAGATAAATTTCGTTTATGGCCTTTTGAGCCTACATACCAAAAAATTAGGATGTGTTGCCAGTCAACAAAATTAAAACTTCTTCTCGTGGCTGGTTCTTTCCATAATTCACAACAGAAACTGAAACCTGTTCCTCATCAACCCTTGCTCAGGGATGACTGCAACTGAAATGTGAAGACAGAAGGGGTTTGTAGATCAGCAATAACTTTTTTCTTTAGCAAACCTTTCTAGTCTCTTCGTGGGCATGATTGAAAGAATAAATTTGCCGGATGTCATTGACACTTCACTTTTGACAGTAAAATGGTGTTTTGGCAGGAAAAACATCAAATACATGGAACTTCATTCTAAAACGTGGAAAACGTGCTAATGAGTCAGTTTTGATTTCGTCAACATGGAGTTTCTGGCTTCCCAAAGGCACAATCTGTAAAAAATGCTGAAAGTGAAGGAATCACAATTCGTTTTTTTTTCTTCGTGCATTTTCCATTTTTGCAAAATTTCATGGGCTTAACTGGAATTAATAATGATATCTGCACCTTTCAAGTTTAAGCACCCACCCACCCAGCATTAGCACCCTGCATTCTTCAAGAAGGAGAATCCTTCATCATCCAACAACGAATAATTTTGGAGTTTTGTGGTTCCCGTGCCTGGCTCTCGTGATCCTGAAAGATGAAAATGCCACAATCTCTCCACTGCCTCTCCAACACCTTGGAGCAGAAAAGATGAGGAAAGATGGCAGTGATTTTCTACGCATCGCCAGCCATTTCATCATCATCTCCATCGATATGTAGGTCTTCCAACATTTCCTGAAGTGATATTGTTGGCCTCTCGTCAGCCTCAGCATCACTTGAACTGTCTTCTGCGCAGACCTTTGTATGATCTCGGTAGATGTTGACATGTTGGCGATAGGCAGGGTCTTCTTCCAGATCGTTCAGGAAATCAGCATACTCTCTGAAAAAAATATCAGCAACAGTCTTCCGAATTAACAATATTGTCTGGGAAGGAACTTAGAACTATCAAAAAGGAGCAACATCGAAAAATGTTCAGAAGTTAAAAGATCAAGAAAGAAAAGGAGAAAAGATGGAACCTAAAAGAAAAAATACCGAATTGGCCACAACTGGGATCGGCTAAAGAAACTGGTCATCTGGTCGTTTTTCTGGTCATTATTTTTTTGCCAACCAGTGTCTTGGCCTGATTACCTATTCAGCATTGATTTCGCAAAAATCTGCAGTGCCTTGAGAAGGACCACAAAGATAATTTACACTCGAAAAATAACAATGCAATCCAAACATCAATAATGCGTCAGTTAAAAATTATAACAGAAAGGTTGCTGCAAAAAAAAACATTTCTTTACTGCGAAATCGATCCTTGCTGACACCTTGGATCACTTCAGAGAATTGAAGCCCAAAAATATTAGTCAAACCAACCTGGCAGCTGTTGAATTTTGGTCTTCCTCGATTAGATCAATATGTTTTAGCTTCCATTTCCTTCTCTTTATTCTGGAATCATCATTGTAAACTTTCTTTACAATTACAACATCTGGCAAATTGGAAGAATCGATTTTTTCATAATCAGGATTGTTGATGTTGCAGTTAGCTAAGAACAATCTGGAAGAGAAGAAAGCTAGAGAGTGAGTCATTCTTGAGTTATTCTGAGATATGCTCTAGGAAAAATGTCGAACAATGATGCAAAATGGACAACGAAACTTCACACCACAAAAATTCTACATTTTACAAGAACATACCCAGGGAACAGTTCATATGCACAATTTGGCTGATGCAGCAATCATTTCAAAAGGTCCGAGGAACAAAACGCATCGTCAAACATTTGGAACTGGAACAGTTATGACAAAAAAAAACTTCACAAATAAAAATCACTAGAATCCAGGATAGCTTATCCAGGATAGCTTACTTATGTCCAGAACACCACTGGCAACAGAGGCATCCACTTGGTGAAAAAATGCCTGGGAGCACTGCCAAATTAGCATCTTATCGTTCACAAAATATGTCTATGAAGGGCTTGCAAGAGTTCATCAAAAGGTACATCCTTCATTGACAAGCACTGCCAATTCTCTCAAATTGGAATTCCATTTTCCATGGAAAAAAATGAGAACCCAAAAACCTTTTAATCCCACTGAAATCTTGCACAATTTTTTTTTTTTTTTTTTTTTGAGAAGGCAGCCTCGCCTGATCAGACTTTCTTTCTGTCCATAGCAACATCAGAGTAAAATAGATGTTCCTGATTTTATGAAAAATGCACTTATGCTTGTGCAAAAGTGCTCACCTCTAGCAGTAATTTTATAAAACAGTAAGCACTGGATTTCTGTTTTGACCTGCTCTGGACCAAAGATGGCCCTGTTTCCTCATTTTGGAGCATGGAGAGCTAAAGAAAGAAAATAGAGTCGTATTCAATACCAATCACCCACTTCATGATGTGGTGCAGACTCTTTTACCACACTCAACATGAACGATGGGATTTTCATTGCACAGATGGGATATTTGACAATTCAGGTAGTTTTTGACTTCAGCAATGTTAAAATTTTTGCAAGGGTTCCAGGTACAAACTTACCCTAAAACATAATCCCCAGGTGCCAATACATTTCCGAGGTGGCTTCGGCAGTGTATTGTGTCATTATTGCTTCCATATTCACTCGATCTGACAAGCCAGACATCAGCTGGATTGTGCTAATAAATGCGAAGGTGACAAAATTGAGATGATTTTTACGAGACATCAGCTGGACAATGCAAAACAATTGGGAAGATGACAAATTGAGATTTTTGCTGCAATCAAATGCCAGTAACCTTTAAACCAGATGGAATTTCTGAAAGCAGTTTGAAGTTCTGGATTCTTGAAATATTGGAGATAAGACAGAAAATATTCAAGCTGCGATTATTTCAATTTCACATGTTCGAAGGCATCCTCCACGTACCTACTCACAGCAGACAACATTTCTTGGTCAAGAATGTCTGCCTTTTCTTTGAGAGATAGCTTTCCGTGGACAAATTTTTTTAACCTTTTGCTTACTCCGAAGTTTTACAGGGAGGCAGTTGCTGTTCCGATTGTTACGCTCACGTAATTTTGCTCCAAGTAGATATAAAAAGCCGGTTGGTTTTCTGCATTAGAATGAAGTTTGCATCCGGTGCTCGTCACATCTGATCCCTGTTTATTACGCTCACGTAACAACCGTCATACGGGGTCACCCACACCTCTAGCAATCCGCCTCACAGGCATGGAAGAAATTCGGTTTTCTTTTTCTGGGAAATGTTTGTGTGTTGTTTTCAATATTGAGAGGCAACCCGCGAGGTGAGGAAGATGATGTCAACGGACATGCTGGGGGGAGGCCCAACGTATCCAAAATTCAAACCGCCATCGGAAACGCATCACGCGTTTTGCCGATACAAGCCGTTTTGTTACGCTGGCGTAACATGACGGGAAAATTGATTTAAAAGAAAGAGCGCGCTGAGGAAAAACCTGCCGCTGTTCTTTGCGAGTTTTATGAACAAATGGGACGCTCTTCAAACGCAGATTCGACATGACTGGTGGTGGACTGTATGCAAGGCATGATAGACTTCGGAAGGAGGTTCACACCCACAGTTACCCCTCTCGTATTCCTCTTTCCTTCCCTGTATTTTCTTCATTCCCAAACAGATTCTGCGATCCTGGAGTTTTGTTCAGCTGTCATTTTGAACTGACTGCACGGTTGCTCTGGCCGTTTGGCAAAAAAGCATTTCATCTGTTGAGAAGAGAAGGACTCGAGGAAGGCGCAGCAGAATAAATGAGTATTTGATGATCAAAATGAATGCAAGATGAAGGGACAATGCATTTTCATGACGATGGAATTTGAAAATTGATTGCTGCTAAATGAGAGGTCATGAACATCTCTTTGGTGAAACAATTTTGACTTGTTGACAGTCAGATAACTTCTGGTTGCATTCCTGAAGCGATCATGGGAACAATTAATGCTTATTTTGGATTCCAAGGACCACTAATCCCAGGGACCATCCCATCTCATGAATCTTTCCTTCAAAGATTTTTTCGCCATATATTTGCATTTTTCAGGCCATTGCTGATGGATTTTCGCATTTTTTATTTTTGCCGAATGTGGAGGAGCGTTTCATCTACCCAATTCTGTGAAAAACCAAAAAATGACATTTTCTCCCTTAAGGGCTGTCGTCACGTGACTGCCCTTAAGGATGTTACGTTGACGTAACAATCGGTTTCAAATGGTTAAACAAGTTTACATCATACAGCTATGGCATATATGTGACAAATTTACATCATCAGTTTAGCAACCAATGGCAACGGTGACATAATTCCAATGCCATTATAAGACAGATAATTAAAGCTCTCACTTTTGTTGACAATGTGCCTTGTCCAGCAAATGTACGTCGGTCATTTCCCCTGATAATCTCCACGTCCATGACTACAAATTGGATCAAGGCTTTGTTGTTGGCAAGTGAATAGAATGGATTCCTCCAGTAAAAATTACTATTCACCTCAGCAACTGGAAGAAGAAAAAAAATGTGAATTAATCTCATAGATTCTAAAATGACCAACTTGAGCCGTGACGTTTCGCACCCTCGTTCACGAACGACTGAGTAACGGAAGTGAGCGACCTACCTCGGAAATGTCACACCTCAAATATGATTCGGAGATCTAAATAGGGTCAAATTAGTAATTTATATTCTTACACACCCTATCTCCAAGTTAACATGCCATGATGTGAATTTAGCTGTTTACAATATTGTAGAGGGGGCAAGGCTCATAACAAGGACACAAAGTTGCAACCTTATAGCTGCTTCCAGTTTGCTGAACACCGGTGGAGGAAATTCAGTCATCATTCAAAGCGTTGTGTTCATGGAATGCATCTCCCCTGATGGTGTAGGAAGCAGGGACTTTTCACTTGTTCACTGTCAGCACAACTGCTGTCATAAAAAAAAATCAGGTGCCATTTAAAGACAAGTGTAACTCAAATGAAAAAAGAACAGTGCACTCAAGGTCAGAGGCGTATGGAGAACACAGCTTCCCAGAAATACAAGAACTTTGATGGAGGCCAACAAACAGAACTGTTGTGTTAATAAAGTATGTGTTTTTGTCACGCAGTTTTCCTTGTGGTGCCATTTCGAAACAAAAAACGAAACTCAACCAGGGCATTCCACAAGCCCTTCCATTATCCTGGATGCAGTAACGGTATTTCCAACGCAAGCAGATGTATCCACACCCTGGGCTAAATTCTTTCATTTTTCCAGGATAAAAATGGCTGTGTCCATAATTTGAGTTGCCAATTCTATCCAACTCGGCCTGCTAACACTCGCTACCAAAACAAGACCCCCCCCATCAAGGCAAAAGGCACTGTGATTGTCAGACGAAGTTAATAGCAGATATTGCCCAATATTTTTGAAGACAGACATGAAGATTAGAGGCAGACAGGAATAAATCAAACCTTGAGCTGTACTCGGATCAATCAGATGAACAGAATTTGAAACTCTGTGAACGATGCAAATCTGACTGATTCCACCCAACTGTTGAGAAACCCCTTTTGGCAAACACACCACATTATCTTTGCAGACAGGAACAAGTTCGACGCTGTGGATGTTGGAAAAGAATGCAAGTTCTGCTAACAAACAGCAAGTCAGGCAAAGGACGACAAAACATCTGTGGTGTTTTTGCGGATAACGTTTGTCGCCATTCAAACACTCAGCGATGCACTTGTCGCAGGAAACATTTTCATCGCGAAATGCACCAGAAAAGACTTTCAGAAAAATGCACACGACATTATACAAGTGTATACTAAACAAGTGTTGCCGGTTTCTGACTACTACAGACAGGTATTCGCACCTGCAAATGTTTGGTGCCCAGCAAGTTTGCTGCAACAGAGAACCATGAGAAATAGAAACTGCCGTCGGAGAAATCGGCAAGACTCACCTGTAAGTGAATTTGTAATTGTAAACATTGCTGTGGATGTCGTGAGAAATGAGCTTCTTAGAGTGCTGACTTCTGCAAGGAACAACACTTGAAAGGAAGTCGACAAATTTACGTGAAGGTGGTTCAGTTGCATAATAGAAATCAAGACCCTCTGTAAAAGGAAAAGCAAGAAAATTTATGTTGGCTTCAACAAATTGCACCTGGATGCAGCAAGGCAAAGGTGTGTATTATAGGTAGGCCTACAGGTTCTGAATAGGCGGGTCTGTAAGAAGTGTATAGCTACGACCAAATTAACTCAGATTATCGGATCAATTTCATTCACCAAACATTTAGCAAGAGTTTTAGAATGTTCATGATCCCATTTATGTTTGTGGGAATGATCACTGTCAGTGAGGAGGGAGTAATGCGGTCGTACCACCACTTCTTTTCGTGCGGGCTCAGTGTACCACCTGAAAAGCACCAATTTGAAAAGCAGATGTTTACAAGTGTACCGCCACTTCTTATTTCACAATTTGTTTATTGCAACGGGCCCATGCTGAAACATAACAAGTACCACAGTACACTAACAGAACACAAAGTAAAGGATGCTGGTCAAAAGGACCGAACAGGATGAGTGACTCAAAAAGCCACTCAATAAGCATCTTCTGTGTACGCTTAAAATTTTCACCAATTTCCATTTGTTCCAGAACCACATTCACGAATAGTGCTGGTTTGGATGGAAATAGGTAGGCCTGTGGATAATACAAGACAAGAGAAGTGCACAGTGTCAAGTCATGGGCACAAAATAATGTTTGCAGCAGGGGTCCACCCAAATGTTTGAAACAGATCCCATGGATTTCCACGTCCCACAGGAAGTTACCCAAACTGCTCAGGAGCTCATGTGGGGTTCAACCCCTTCTCACCCCTCTTCAACAATGGACGGATATCCCACTGCACTTTTCGGCTGACTTCTTTCTCCCAGCAAATCTTTTCGCATGGCAGACCCAGATGCAGAGACTTTCAAAGGACTTTTAAATGTTACATTTTCATTGATTCATTGCACAGGTAACTTGAGAAGAAAAGAAAAATAAGTTCCATCACACCTGAAGATGATTAGGGTCCATTCCAAACAAAATCCAAGGTGCTGTAACCAGATTTTGACTTAGTACATACTTTTTGATATTACCTAAAACAGACTTTGATACCTAAATTTGACTGAGCTTTCCGAATTAATATTTGACTTCAAAGTTCACGAGAAAGGAGAAGGGACAGATGGGTTGTGAAAAGAGATGCAAAAGATAATTTTCAGATGCTTTTTCAGATGCTGGAGTCCCCTCCATCTGCCAAATCTCCCACACTCACATTTGGGCCCCACCAGAATAACGCATTAGGGCACTACTGTGATGTAACTGCAGAAAAGGTTCCAGTTTCCTTCGTTGACTAGGTACTTGTTACAGGTCATATTTAACCGTTTGAATTTTGCAACCAAAAACAAAAAATTGTCAATGAGAAAGTCATATTTGCTGTGTTGATGAACATTGAGAAAGATGCAAGTCTTTCCATTTCAATGTGAGTACTCGGCGTAATAATTAATTAAGATCTCGGTTTCTTTCTAGCAGTTTTTGTCATAGAGATGCAAGAAGATGCTGCCCAGTTGAACCGCGTGAGCCATTTTGCTGCTATCCGTGGTGAGCATGGCAAAAAGTGATCCATGCCTGCCCGGAATACCACTGACCAATGGCTTTATTGCCTGTGGCCCCCAACATAGTTAGTCATAGTCAAGGTCCAGCATAAAAAGGCCACAGCAGTATGTATAATGCACAAACCGTGGTTTGGTTTGATCCCAACTGTTGTCTCGTGCATTTTATACTTGATAATTAACTGCTCCAAATAGTACAAAGTCTTTCTGTGATCAGTTTTCTGCCTGACTTGAACCTGTAACAAAAGATAAATACAGCCACTCTAACATCCTGACTTATGCACTCTTACGGCATAGAAAAGAATGTGGGCGATTGCAACTTCGGAGGATCGAACTGTGGAACAATCGAGATCTACCTACCTATCCCACGGCCATTCTTCAAAAGTCACAATCCTCCGAGTTCTGACCCTTCTCTCCAGTTTTGATGATAGGTATTCTCTCCGACATAAAAAATCACGCATGTGGATCATAATCCCGATAAGACAGTGACTGATGACAGTGACATTGAGGATTTCTTTTTTTTTACTTGGTAGGCTGAATTGAGGCAACAACTACCCCTTCAAAGTAGGACAGCCTATGTGTCATAAATCCAGTCACAGGGGATTCTCTGATCTGAGGAATGCTTTCCAACAAGCAGGTGGAGAATGGTGAAACACGAGGCTTGTGTGGTCTTTTTGGGCACTGAAAACACATTTGGTTAGGAACACATTTGGTTGTTGTTCCTTAAAAAAAAATTATTCCACCTGTTTCTTCCAGCCAACTGACTTTGTTTCTTCCACCCAATCTGTGATCCTGAAAAGAGGCAGAAGAGGCTACCTGTGTCAGAAAAAAACGTCACGTGAAACATACAAGAGATCTCCAATAATCCTTGGCATCATTTCTCTGGCAATCATTGCAGATTTGGTTCTGCACTTGGAACTCAACAATAAACACTTGCTGCAATATGGCTCCACCCATCACCTCTGCTTGGATTGTAATTTTGACCTAAAAAGAAACACGATATACGCAGAACAAAGAGAAAAGTGAACATTTTGTGCATATGGTGAAGTGTTGAAGAAAAACAATGACAAAAAACTTGGAAGAAGTCAAGTTTGCTGAACTGTTTTCAAACACACGATGTAAATGGATGCAGGTACCTAGATACAAATCTGTGGCCGATTTCCAATAAAAATTCCTGTTTTGCCAAACAAGGAAAAATGTCTTGGGTGGGAAATTCTATTGCAATTGGCTGACATTGAAATGGAAATTCTTCCAAATCGACCAAACCAACATGATTTTTGCAATGTGGTCAACAACAACCAAAGGTGCATCAAGGTACGTCAACAGGGGATGTTCGATCGAACTATGACTATGAACTATGACTTTGGTAATATTAACAGAATTTTGGAGACCAGATTCGGCTGAGAGCATCATGGATGCCACAAACCAGCTCCCTGATTGATGTTTAAAACAACAGAAAGACCAGCATCAACAATGATTGACCACTGATGATCTTGTAAGAGAAGACGTTCCGGGATATCCCACCCTTCAGACAAATTTCCTGGATGAACATTGCATAATTCTTTATGAACATGAACATATTAGGAGTAATTATAAAATTGACTTAACTGACTGACTGACGCAAATTATTTGGCACTTCCAGACAAGCTGCAGCTTTGAAAATTTGACACAATGTTCGGTTCACATTGCTGACCACAGGAAAAATCCAAAAGTTGGAACATTTTGCCCCAAAATTGGGGAAAATGGGAAAAAAGCGATTTCCCGTCTGAAGCCGCGTTTATTATGAGCGTAGAATAAAGCCGCAGTTATGCAACTGACCGGCTGGCTCAGTCGGTAGCGCGCTCGACTGTTAATCTGGCGGCAGTGTTCGAATCCCATCGGGGCCTAAAATTTGCAAAATCTGGAATGATCAATTTTTCCGTTTGAAATTTGCGCGTGATAAAAGATATGAGCGTAGAATAAAGCCGCAGTTATGCAACTGACCGGCTGGCTCAGTCGGTAGCGCGCTCGACTGTTAATCTGGCGGCAGTGTTCGAATCCCCCCGGAGCCTAAAATTTGCAAAATCTAGAATGATCAATTTTTCCGTTTGAATTTTGCGCGTGATAAAAGATATTTTCAAGATGGAAAAAGCACCCATTTTTTGTTTCTTTTTTGTCGTCTTTTGGGATTTGTTGATTTTGGAAGTAAGATTTTGCCCATGACAAAAGATTTTCAAACGAGATGGAAAAGGCACCCATTTTTTCTTTGTTTTCGTCTTTTAGGGGATTGGGTTATTTTGGAACTTCGATAAAAAAAAGCATCAGAAAATCCTCTGACAAGCTGCAGCTTTGAAAATTTGGCACAATCTTCGGTTCGCCTTGCTGCCGACAGGAAAATGCAAAAGTTGATGCATTTTGCCCCAAAATGGCAGAAATCGGACGCAATGCGAATTCCCATCGCGCGTGTGCTTCATTCTGCATTCAAAACGAATCGCCAGAATTTTAACTGAAATGACGTTATGAAAAATTCCATGAAACGGATTCACGAAGCGATTTTCTGCTGCTGCCGGCGTGGCCGAATGGTCTCAAGGTGTCGTACGCTGATGCATATAGATGAAGGGTTTGAATCCTGTCGGTTTTTTGGAAAAATCTTTTGAAAAGTGCGCAGTGCTTTTTTGACATCAGCAGGTTGACACCGCGCAGCAGGTTGATATCGCGCAGTGGGTTGACACCACGTAGTGCGTTTCCACGTCGAGACCTGGCAGAGGAAGGAGTTTTAGATGTCGTAAACGTTTTTTAATGTGGTACGCACCCGTTGAAATTCTGGCGATTTGTTTGGAATCTGGAAATAAATATTTGGCACAAGGTTCGGAAAGTATATTCACGTCACAAACCGCGTTCGATGCGCAGAATGAGCCACTTTGATGCACAGAATTAGCCATACCAACTTCCCGGACGGCTCAGTCGGTAAGGCGGTTGGACTGTTAATCAGGCGACCGGAGTTCGAATCCCACCGGTGCTCAAGTTTTTCAAATCTCGAATGGTTAATTTTTTAGTTTGGATTTTGCTCGTGACAAAAAGATTGTTTATCAAGATGGAAAAACCACCCATTTTTTGTTTCTTTTAATTTGTTTTCGTCTTTTGGGATTGGGTTATTTTGGAACTTTGACAAAAAAATTACTGGCCACTTCCAGATAAGCAACAGCTTTGAGAATTTGGCACAATCTTCTGCTCGCATCGAGGACAATAGGAAACTGCAAAAGTTGGCGCATTTTGACCCATATGATGCAATGGTATTTCCCATCGCGCGTGCTTCATTCTAAATTACAAAAAAATCGCCAGACTTTTGATGGAAATGACGCCATTATATGACGCCATTATAGTATTCCCTAAGGGATTTTCTGCGGCAGCCGACGTGCCGAGTGATCGAAAGGCGTCGTGCTGCTTATATGGATGGCGGGTTTGAATCCCAGAGGTTTTTTTCGAATAATCTTTTGAAAAATGCCGAAGTCCGGGTTGGGTCAGGAAGGTCAGATCAGATTATTTTTTGTTGTCAACGTGTTTTTTATGTGGTACGCACCGGTTGAAATTCTGGCGATTGGTTTGGAATGTGGAATTTCTCCGCTCGCCTCGCGCAGATTGCAAGCCGCGCCGTTCAATTTGATGATGCGCAGGATGAGCCACTTCCTTCCAACTGCCCGGACGCCGGTTTACAAACCCTGCCGCGACTTTAGATGGCAGGCCGGGGCCCCAGCGAGCTTTGTTACTTCCCAAAGGGGACAGGGTTAGGTCAGGTTCAGATAGCTTTAAGTTTGAAAAAATCTCTTGGTTTGTTCTTGCGAGTGCAGGGCCCCAATCGAGCATTCTTACACAAGACGCTCTCTGCCATCTAAAGTCGCGGCAGGGTTAGTAAAAACGCCGCCCGGAAGGAAGAGTTGCTGTGGAGTTAGACTGTCAGTCTGCTGACCGGAGTTCGAATCCCAACGGTGCCCAAAAATTGCGACTGTCTGGAATGAATTTATCAGTTTGGATTTTGCGCGTGATAAAAGATTTTTAAAAGCACTAATTTTTTTTTTTTTTTTCATTGTTTAAGTCTTGGGATTCGGTTATTTTGGAACATTGATAAAAAAAATTATTGGCCACTTCCAGACAAGCTACAGCTTTGGGAATTTGCCACAATGTTCGGTTCCATCGAGGACAACAGGAAACTGTAAACGTTGGCGCATTTGACCAAAATTGCAGAACTAGGACACATTGCGATTTCCCATCACGCGTGCTTCATCCCAAATTCCAAACAAAATCGTCAGAATTTTGACTGAAATGATATTACGTGGACAAAAAAAACACTTCCACGAATACGGACTCCTGAAGCGATTTTTCGCTGCAGCGGGCGTGGCCCAGTGGTCTAAAGATGGCGCGATGCTGATGCAAGGATGGCGGGCTTGAATCCCAGCGTTTTTTTTTTTTTTGGGAAAATCTTTTAAAAAATGACCTATTTTGATGCCAGCTTGACACCGCGCAGTAGGTTGACATCACGCAATGGGTTGACACGATACAGTAGGTTGAACCATGTGGGAGGTAAACACCACGCAGTGCGTTGACATCACGAAGTCGGTTGACATCACGCACCATGGCCAACGGGAGGTAGGGTTAGGTTAGGTTTCGTAAGATTAGATTATAATAGTTTTATACGTGCCGTAAAACGTGTCCGACGCGTTGTCCGACCCTCGTGGCGCAGTGGTTTGTGCGCCTGACTTGTGATCTGAAGGTCGCGGGTTCGATTCCCAGTCGGGACACGAGATTTGTCGTGGTACTTGGGTGTGCATCCTCCCTCGGCGAGGCACAGCAAATGAGGTCGGAAAGACAAACGAAAGTGGTCAGTCAGTTAGTCCTTCGGATGGTGGGTACTTTAAAAAGGACGTCCCATGCATGTGCGGCATCACATGTTTTTAAAATTTGTGAATTTTCAGGTTGGGTTTGGGCACACGTTTTTGGTTTTCAACAAGAAAAAGCGAGACCCATTTGTTTGTTGTTTCCGAACAAGAACGGATAGCATTGGAACGTTTATGGTCTTTTTTCTGGTAATTTTCAAATGTTAGAAGTGATAGGGTGTCAGTCAGTGAGATAGCTGACTTAGAGCCTAACACAAAGCAAATTGTATTGCATTTACATCCTGCTAAATTGGCGCCAGTTCCAGTTTTGGTATTGGGAAATACTGGGATATGAGATGTGAAATGCCCAAAAACCGCGTTCAATAAATATTGGGCCAAAAATGTGAAGAAATTACACATAATTACTGATAAAAAATATTGCAAGTGAACCAAGCCATAAACATGGATGAGAAATCATAAACCAGTGCCTGCACAAATGGCGAGCTGCAATCTCCAGACGGCCGGAGCCCGAAATGCAAGTGGCATGTCAAACAGAAAAGGAATTGGCCGCGCAGCGACCATCAAAGCGGCCGAAGGCCGCTTGACGGGGCGCAGCCCCGAATTGGCCGCGTAGCGGCCATCAGAGCGGCCGCAGGCCGCTCGACGGGGCGCAGCCCCGAATGGGGGTTGGCGGCCGAAGGCCGCAGGGGGCGAAGCCCCCTAGTTTCCTGAATATGAACAATATAATTCTTTTACAGCTCCACAAGATGAGAGGACCCATACAACTTACATTTGACATGGACAATGTTGAATGACAACAGAGATCAAGTAGACCTAATCATTAAACATGCCAAGGCACCACATCACTTCAAAAGAGTTGTAATCAGTGAGCTTCAAGCCTGTCAGAGGTGTGGGTGTGGCAAAGGTGGTCAGGTCTCGTTCAGGGGTTGAATGCCTTTTTTCCAACTCAAAAGTTCAAAATTTTTCAACTGCATGGAGGTGTTTTCAAAGTGTATTGTTTGAAAAAAGTCACACCAAATTTAGAATGCCATGAATGTGCACCACGAATATGAGAAAGCGAGGTAAAAAAAGAATATGACATGACATGTGGGTGGGTGGTTGGTCTGGGCAAAGGAGTTTCTGTGGCTTTCGTGGTTTTTTGGTGAGATGAGACTATGATCTCAAGCTTCGCGTGGAAAATGTTTGAACTTGCTGAGGAGAGAAGTGGAATTTGGACAAGGAACTGATCTCACAATGATGATGTTAAGCACAATCTCTGTTCCCAAAATGGACTGATCTCCCACAACCATGACACCTTTTGTCTTCCCACTTAATACCTTCACACCTATGTTGATTCGCAATGGACATAGTCCTGCGAATTTATCAATGTAATAAAATTATGATTATTTATCAAGACAACTACTACTGGACTCACTGACCATCCTGAGTGTTCCTGTGTTCATGCCATGCTTTAGCTCACAAAACACTGAAGTTATGATTCGGTGTATCGCACAGAGGCAACACGATGGCAGATGAAGAAGTATAGGCCAGCAGCAGATCATAAATTTCCACATTTTTTACTCCGCCCTGACTAGTTTCCTCAAAAGACCAGTCTTCACCATGCAGTGCTTGCAAGTACACGTCAGTAAACAATGTCAAAAAGAATACATAACAGAATATCCAACCTTAATTCTCCTGGAATGTGGCTCCGTCCAAACAAAACCAGCATCGACCAACCGAACTTTGCCCATACCCTTGATCTTCTTCAGGCAAAGGGTGAGCAATTCCTTAGATTCAAGAGGACAACTAACCCACTGGGCTGGAGGATTCAAATACCTGAAAACAAGGTGGCAATGGGCATTTAAACTAAAATAAACACCAATGAGTAAAATGTGCCCCGAATAAGGGCTTAACCCGTCAAGCCCGGAATAACAAATTCGGGTTTTACAATGGTATTCCGCAATTTTCGGCAACATGGAGTGTCGCTCCAGCCGGAATATACAAGTTTTGCAAGGATTTTCGAAAAACGGAAAAAGCAGAAATGCATGCATTTCCTGCTCAACCAAGCCAGATTTCTGTTCTGTGTCAATTAAATCACCCATATGTTAATGTTTTCAACCAATAAAAACACCTTCGCACAAAAAAAACTGGCCATAACACCCACAAACTGCTGAAAACTGCACCAAAATTGAGAAAAAACTGGAAAAACAGGAAATTTCAACACGACGCCATTTCAAAACGACTGCAGCAAATCACGTGAAATAAGCGTCTGCTGAATCGTACGTCTTTCGACAAATCGAAAATTCAAATTTCGGCGGGCGGCAGATGCCGCGCGATCGCGAAAAGAGGCGCGTTCAACAGGAACTTTTGACAAAAAAGCGGGAAATTTGAAAATTGCGCCAATTCAAAACGGTTGGACCAATTTTGGCGGAACAAACGTCGGCGGGATCGCAGTTTGTTCCTTTTTCCGACTGTGAAAAATGCAGCCGACGCCATCCGGCGGAAACCAATTCAAAACGGTGCCTTTGTGATGCGTGCAATGAATTCGCCCGCAATCACCGAATGGCGGCGTGCGTTCTATGTACGCAATTCGACAGTTTGCGGCAAAGTTTGTGCGCGTATTATGTACGTAAACCGGGCGTGAGAGGTTAAATTGGCCGGTATGCACTGGCAAGGAGTATAGGCTGCCCTTTTTGCTGCAGCTCCAGCTTCCCTTTTGTCCAAGCAGACTGCCTGCCTAATTGCAGCGTACTGGGCTGCCCTTCTGGACGTCCATATTTCGGTTTGTACCTTTTTTAAATAGGCCTGCATGGGAAATCAGGAAGATCGAGATTGAACTGTATGTGCACCCAAACAAATCAAATCACATCACGCATTCAGGCCAGCAGCCGAATGTGCGATATTAATTCCCATCAGATCTGCCTATAGGTACACAGGAAATAGGTGCCATTTCAGCACAGATGGCCACATGTTGTCGCCGCCAGAACTGTAGGCCTATAGCAATTTCAAGTGTGCGTTTGTTTGTTGCCTGTCAAAGGTCAAAGTCCAGGGTTGCCATTTATTTTGTGTGTCACTTGGTAGGTACCTACTTTCTCCTCATGCCCACGTCATTTTAAGTGCCTACCCATGTAGGCAGGGCTGCAAAAAGTTGGGAGTACGGGAGCAATGTGCCTGGGACGCTTGAGAGCCGACCGGGATTGAAATGGGCTGGCGACCAAAAAAAAAAACTTTAGATTTTCGACCGTGACCGAAATGATGCGCTGGCGAGCCAAGAAAAGCTTTTGGATTTTCGACAGGGATCGAAATGGTCTGGCGAGCAAAAAAAACTTTCGACCAAAAATATGACCAGGCTCGAAAATCCGTGCTCCAGGGCTCCAAACGACTTTTTGCAGTCCAGCATGTAGGAGTAGCTGGTAGCTACCAATTTTTTTTCCTTTAAAAATTTCCTGCTTTCTTTCTTTTGTCAATTTCCTCATTCAGAAATGCATTAAAAATGGTCACTTTATTTCAATTTTCACAAGAGCCTGTATCTCCCGTGTTTTGTTCACACACTCAGTCATGTAGGAGGTTCCAACTGTTTTCACACTGTAGAAGAACACTCTCACATTTTGATATACAATATCATACCACAAATGATACAACAAACTATCATATTACCTATATCATAGGTAACCAACAAAGGTCCACAGTCTCAGAGTATGTGATGTATGGAACCAACGTACAGTCCTTCACATCACTGGGCAAAACGATCTTTTTCAGATTTTAGACAAGTCCGTACCTTTCACAACTTCGACAAAAGTAAAGTGTCCCCTGCTTGGCTATCCCTTCTGTTATATCGACTTTGGATCTGATGCAAGTCACACACATGTTGGCAGGGTTCGATTGAATATTTATTCCACATTGGCAGCAGAGTCTATTTGAATAAAAAGGAAGAAGGAAATTTAAATCTGGAGTTAGAATAATTGTCATCCAAGGATTGTCATCCAAGGTTCTATTGCAGTACTAGGTCTACCCTAGTCTGCCTAAGTGAAGGACAGCAACATGGACTCCCGATAAACTATTCAGGTCCAGCTCAAGGTTTGAAGTACAACCCCAGCTTGACATTATTTTGTGGTTGGCACAGAGGTGGGTGGCCTAGTAAATCAATTTATGGTTTTTCTATCAGTGCTGGTTTATTTATGCCCTTTGTTTCAGGATTCTTGCTGGTATGAGTTATTCAGTTCGTGGTCATGGTGGATGAAAGAGTTGCTAGTTAGTGTTGCTTGAATTTATTTTTTTTTTTGCAAAAAAAAATATTGTTAATTTTGCCATAGCCACAAACATTGACACTGCAGGGAAAGATCACCCTTGCATGTTGTTGTCCCTCAGGAGAGCCACAAGAATTTTGAACAAGCCGACTTCTGTTTACCAATTATTCACTTCAGAAAACATTAAAACACCAATTTGGTATCAGTAAACAGAATAAAAGCTGCTGAAATTTCAAAATTAATTGTTAGAAAGTTGTAGAAACAAAAATTTTAAAACTTAAAATATTTTAAGGCCAGTAGTAGGTACCCAAAGAGAGAGACCAAAGAAAGCAGGTCAAATCAGCTTGTTGGCATTTGATTCATGTAAAAAAAATAATGTAGGTTGGTACCTAGAGTGGCACAGGCAGAAAAGAATGGACAACCACCAACATATGAACAAACGCAAAGCGTGTGCCATGCATTGACCATGGAGAAGGAGGACACGGGAGCAGGTTGGTACCTAGCTCCGCATTTTTACTTTTATTTTTTATTTTTTAGTTCAGGTGCACTTTTCACACAAGCCAAAAAAAAACATCTGCCAACTCATGACACCGCTATTTGTGGAAGACTATTATTTAAAAATCGAAGAATATTTTGGGTTATGTCAGGCTCAGTTAGCTTTGTAAGAATTTTTAAAAGAAGAAATGGGCAGATCACACCTTCCCGATTGGGGTAGGATATGTGATATTTTAGAAAAGAAGGTACCTACTACCTAGAGGATATCATGTTTAGACAGACTTATACTTTGTTTTCACTGGGTTTTTACTTGTCACTATAAGCTCTAGTGACTACCAGAAATAGGTTGGGTTAGAAGAAAGCATCATACAGGTGACCTATCCATAACCACAGGGTCAAATGCAAAGCTGCATGATATGGGTTAATGGTTAAATGTACATTTTCCAACCAACCCCACATCAGAAACCACAAAATGTGGCACTGTTTCTTAGAAGGGCCCATATCAATCCCACCTCAAGAGCAAAGCATTAAGCAAGTTTTTTTGTGGCTCCAGGCTCCCAATAGTGGGTCGGACTGTTTTCAGAGCGATAAAAAAGACCAAAGCAGTGGAAATCGAGAAAACAGCTCATCGCAATGAATGGCATCGTTCTAAATCTGGGATTGACAATGTGGGCCCTTCTCGGAAAAAGTGCCCCAAATAAATAAAAGGCAGGCCAACATTGATCATGAAGAAGTTTGGCCCATTGGAAAAATTCGGCCTATTAGCCTACTTTCAGAAAAATACAACAAACATACATTCTGCCTTCTTCAGGCTTGTACTGAAGATACTCCATCCCTGTTACAATCCAACGATGATAGCGAGGTTCAGACGAAGGCTTATCTGATGTGAACATTCGACATCCAAAGATGTTACTAACACAATCTTATAGACAATTTCATTACACCCTATTATTCAGGGGTAAAAATCACCTGTAAAATACATGTTCCTCACCTGTCAAGGGTGAGAAAGAAGACATGAGTTTGAATTCTATTAGACCCCAAAGCACCATGTTTGCTAAGAATATGGGCCATGGGACAGTCAACACCACATTCCACAATACTGCAGAATAAATTTTTGATTTGGCGACCAAATCACCTTTTGTGCATTTTGCTATCTGAATGACGAACCACAGGATGGAGAATTTACATTGTTTGATTCATGCACAGCTCCATGCCAATGCATGTTTTTGTTTGATTTTTTCTTTGCCGTGTTACAGTACTTACCACTGTTTTAACTACCTACCCACCCATTTTGGTGTCATCTAAAGTCTTCTTTGCATCATTCTTGTTTCATTTGAACCTCCTTCGGTTGTTTTGTTTTCCTGTCCTTTTTTTAACTGAGGTCCCAGGGTCAGCATCAAAAAGTTTTAATATCATGACATGTTGTATGTAATTTGTTTAATTTTAATTAAACACAGCAGTAAGTGGCACGCCCGTCATCACCTGGCGAATGAGGCCAGTGTTGGCAGATGATTTTTTTCAAACCCCGCTAGATTTTAGTGAAAAACCCTTCGGAAAAACTGCAAGAAATTTCAATAATTTGCCTAAAAACTGCAAGCTTCAAAAACACACGAAAGCGGGAAATCTGCAATTCCACCCAATTTCCGAATGTAGGTACCTACAGGTTTGTGTTGACAATGAGAACGCAAGCAGTTTTTGGAATTATTTCCTCAAATTGACAAAAAATTTCCCCAAAAATTGCCAAAGATTTCCCCAAAAACAAAATTCTTTCGGAGGTGGTGGTGTAGGTACCTGCCGCAAGAATAAGATTTCCATTTCTGCCCACAAGCATTTTCGGGTCATTTGGAACACCTAGCTCTACTCATTCATCTTCAGGACATTTTATTGCAAAACACGAAACACAAACACGACAAGAGTGATGAGAACTACTCTAGTCTTAGTGGTCTGCAGATTGCAGCGTTACAGAGGTTGGTACATTTTGATCGTTAGATTACATCTGACACGTCACCACACTTGACACCAGGGTTGGAAAAAAATATGTTTTTTTCTTAAAAAACATAAAAAACGTTTCAAACGTTCAAAACATGTTTTTTTTTTGTTTTAATCTTTTTTTTTTCATCTGTTTTTTCCAGTTGTTTAAAACGTGTTTTAAACAGTTTTAAACATGTTCCAAAAGCTGCCAAGGCTAGTTTTGCAACAATTTAGTGACAATGGTACTTGAAAAAGGCAACAATAATGGTTTTATTGATAACAACAGAAAAATGTTGAAAATTGAGTAGGTACCTAAAAAGCAAAAAGCATTTTTTTTTGTTTTTGCAGATTGTTTTAAACAAAGCATTTCAAACAAGTTGCGATTATTTTACATGTTTAAAACACATTTAAAACACAATTTTGTTTAAACAAACTGTTTTAAACAAGTCGTGGTTGTTTATAACATGTTTAAAACAGATTTTTAAACAGAATGTTTTAAACGAACAACCCTGCTTGACACACGACCAAAAATGAATATTTTGATATTTTGCCTGTGTCATGTGGTCTCATTTATATTTAATGCTTTGTATGGTAATTGTCTTGAAATAAAGAAAGTAGAAGTAGAAGAATGCAGGTTCAGACTGAGCTGAGGATGTCAGACGGCTGGGACGTCGTCGTCCGATCGTTGGTTGTTGGTCGAGCGACAGTCCTGTCGAATTTCACAAGCAAAACAAGTCAATTTCAGACGGCCAATGTTGCCGTTGGTTGAATGGAATGGATTTGGAATTCGAAATTGCGAATAATGAATGAATGGAAAAGTCAGGGAAAATTGTCTCTGTCTGACTGAAGACAGCTCTTCCTTCTTCATTGAGGAACAAGACTTCTATGGTCGAATTCCACACTGGCAGGCACTCATACTCCGCCCGAGACTCAACAACCAATTCAGCAGATAGGGCCTATGGATGCATCATCCGCAACAATGAACAAAAAAAAAATAAATAAATAAACAAGATTAAAAGGTTCGCTTCGAGGGAAGCTATGGTCTTGTCCTTTGCAGTGTAGTAGCTTTGGAAGTGATTTCCACCACAATTGTAAAAACTGCATAACCAGAAGTTTGGCAAAATGATCAAATTAAAAGTGGCATGTCAAATTGGTCTACGGTATGGAGGTGTGGTCTGCAGCTAATATAACAAAGCTTACAAGTTTATTTACTAGGCAAAAAGTTTTATTAAGAATTATAGCATTTCAGCCTAGAGACGCTCCTTCTGCTCCAATTTTTAAAAACCTTTCTATTAGGTCTTTGTATCATGTCATTGCCTGTCGTGCTGCACTTTTAATATTCAAACTGTTCCACAAGATGATATATTTAGAGGTTCTTCATCAAAAAAATTCATTCTGCCAAAACTCGACGCTTTGACCTCATTAAGCTTGAAACTCCAGCATACAAATCTGCTATTGGCAGGCAATCCATCTTTTTTAGAGGTGTCCGTTTTTGGAACTTGCTCCCGGTAGCCATCAAATTAACTCCAAATGAGCACCGTTTTTCAAATTAGGCTGGTAGATTTCTTGACTGTGTTCCCACGGATGAGGTTCGCAATTTGCTATTTAAGGTACCTATTAACCTAGCCTCTTGGCACTGGTTGAGGCTCGTTACTTTTGTGGGAAATGAACACAACTGCATATAACATGGTAGGTAAGTATCCCCCAACCCATTGAATCATTTAGCTTGCACCACTGTTGGGTCAAGGCCACGAGTTGCGTAAGCTACTTTGCCTTCCCAGTGTTCCTATGCTATTTCTGCATCACATTTGCTTTTCCATAACATGGTTGGGATTGATATGGGCCAGAGTATACTGATGCCCTCCAATGTGTGAGATGGAGGAAAATCTCCAAATTGTGTCCCAATTTGTTTTTGTAGCATTCCGCTCCCTTGACTAGGTAAATCCTAGCAAAAAAATAATTGTTGTCATCTTTCTAAACCCCATTCTCTAGGGGGAGTGCTTTGCACTCCTTTTTGTTTTGTTTTGCTATTTGGTGATATTGATGTCATATTCTCAACAAATGAAATTGACTTTCTCAAATGATCGATATCTATCACTGCAATTTGACTGGCGATTGAAAGACGGCATCCATGCACTGCTCTGGAAAATCATTGGTGAGCTTTACTTTTACTCTGGCATCTTTTCTTTCTCCATCTTTTGATTTTCACTTGTTGTTGAACGTAACATCAACAAACATCAATGTGCGAATTTTGAGTAAAAAAACCAGAACCAGAAAAATGTGTTAAAGATATGAGATGTGGTGAGGAGAGTGATTCATGTCATATTTGGTGCGATGAAAACAGTTAGTTAGCAATTTCCGATGATTGGGTTTGTATAAATATCTGTTCGGAGGTTTTCAACCAAAAAAGTGTGTCATCTGAACCGAACGACAGTTTCTGTTCTGTCTGCTCTTTGCACCCAAACTGGCCTGGCACGTGTGACGTGACAGGGTTCTGAGAGAGAAACATTGGGGACCCAAAATTCCCGAGAAGGAATGCAATGGATACCAAACAAAAATACACATGTGTGATGCGTATAAGTTTTCCACATCCACATGAAGTGCAGGAAGTTTAACACGAGATAATGACTTGCTGATGCTACTGAGTACTGCCACAATTCTTTTGCCACATTTTGCAGTATTACGTGCATGGGCCTAAAAGGTTTTTATGATGTGGTGGCATTTGACAAGGAGAAATTCAATTCCCATGTCATTTCACAACTCAGTTAAATACACTGGCAATTAAATCTGAATAAGTTGTGTTTAATGATGATCACAGGAAGAAATACCTAATAACAGCGCAAGTTGCATTTTTCGTCTCAAATAGGGAGCTTTTTTTTAGAAAGAAAGTTATTGAACACAAATATCCATCGCCTATTTTGAACAATTTCAACAAAACAGGCAACGGGCGTTTGTTCATCAAAACCCAATTTGGAAATCTTCATGATCGGAGAGGCTAGATGTACACCCATCGGCGCGGCATTATGCTGCCGGGCCTTTCGATTTCCCCATTTATAATTTCATGGGTGTGTTTCCATTTTCAATTTCAGTACTTTCCAAGTGTTGGGGCCATGCCTACCAACACTCTGAAAGCACTGAAATTGACATTGCTCCACAGCAACGAAATTAAATAGCAAAATCGAAAGGCCCGGCAGCATAATCCCACGCCGATGGGTGTACACTTCAACGCAATGAGTTTTGCCAGGGCTGTCGTAGAAGGAAGTGACTAAAACGCTGAACCTGCTTGTCCTGCTTGTCTTGCTTGTCCTGCTGGTAATGGCCAGGTCAGGGTTAGGTCAGGGTTAGATGAGGTTAGGATAACCTAATCTAACAATAACCTAACCTATTTAACCATTACCAGCAGGACAAGCAGGTTTCCAGCAGGACAAGCAAGACAAGCAGGACAAGCAGGTTCAGCGTTTTAGTCACAACCGTCGTAGAATTGATGATTTGGAAAGCTTGAGCACGGCATGGTATTATCTTTGTGCTAACCTTGGATCCTTTCTGGCCGATGCTCGAATTTCTTCAAATTTCTCGAGAGAAATTTGAAGAAATTCGAGCATCGGCCAGAAAGGATCCAAGGTTAGCACAAAGATAATGTCGTAGAATTGATATTTTCTTGCGGCCTCCTCTTTTATAAAGCGGATTTACAGGTCAAACATTGTTTGTTTGTTTGGTCAGCCACACTTATATCCGAAAAGCACTCGCTGTAACATGCTTTCAAAAAGAGAAGGCCGCCGGAAATTATAATTTCTGCCTTTGCCCTGGCAAAACTCATTGCGTTAGAGTGTACCTATCATGGAAGACTTGAAAAAATAACTGGCCCAAAGTTACCCCACTGGCCAAGAGTACCTACGTCCCTTTTTGCAGTACCTAAGAACAGGTTTGGGGAATTTGGCCAATGTTTTATCAGTTTTTGTAAGTTGCAAGTGTCGTCGAGTGTTTAGGCCAGTGGGTATGCCTATCAATTTTTTGGCACAAACTTTCCTTTTTTTATCAATCATGGGATGTCCTGTTATATGCCGTTTTGAATCATCGATCATCTTTGCAAGATGACAACTCGATCCAGATGCAAGATGATGATTTGGCCCAAATTTTGAATTTTCCGCAAAACGGGGCAACTTTTATCAAAATTCAGGGGTTTTTCTCTTCATCCGTCTGCTTGAGAGAGTGCGACCGGCATGCATGTTTTTTTTTCCCAATCCACTTCCGCATGCATCAATCCACTTCCGCATCCACTAAAAGATGCGCGTCTCTGATTGGCTGCTGGGAATTCCAGCCAATTTCAACATCCAATTTTCAAAACCAAACTTAACCAAACCCAACCTGACCTGACCTAACCTAACCTGACCCAACCTAACCCTATTGCGACCCTTCCCAAGCAGCATTTTATGCGTCAAACTCATGAGCCTGACTCCAAGATGACTCAAGAGCCTTTTGTCCTGCGCCAGGTTTGCGCCAAACAGGAGTGATTCCTGCGCCTGACCAATTCATTCCACTCTTGCGCTAATCGCCGTCTTTTTCCCCAGTTGCACCCAATGACTTTTTGTTGCGCCTGGCGCATTGCTGGCACTTGAACCAAACGTGTGCGAAGCATGCGTGTTTCTTGCGCTTTACTCACATTTTTCGCATGCAACTTTTTGGCTCATTCCAGCACATTGTGGCGCAAGGAGTCATGTGCCTTTTCTGAGTAAAGCCGGCGCCGCACTTGCGCTTGGCGCAGAAAATTTGCATGGACCATTTTGGTCTTTCTGTTGAGTTTGGCGCAAGGAATTCGCATGGACCGTTTCGGCGCATTGCGGAACATCACGTGATACCGCCGGACCCTCCCCCACATTGAAAGAATTGTTCTCTCTTGAGAAAAAACCTCTTGCATCTCTCTTTTCCTGCCCTGTCCTGCAGCATTTCGCATTCGCTTTCTGCGTTCAAACTTGTCTGAGTCTCAGTTTTCGTCAGTGTTTTGTTTTTTGTTTTTGTTTTGCCCGGGGATGTATGATGTATCTATATGCATATTTTTTAGTGTGTGCTCCGGGTGTTTGGCTGTTTTTGGGTTTGTGCCCGGGTGCTTTGGGTAGGTGCTTTCATTGATCATGAGCCTCCATATCCTGATGGACTTCAACGTCTGTGCGACAGATTTTGCTTGCAGCAGGCAGTCAATTTTGTCACTCGGCCTCTGAATCCTTCGAATCCCTCTATTGGCACAGCCATTGATCTTATTTTCTACAATCAGCAATCAAGCCTCCTCTCTGTGAAAGCTGTACCCGGTGTCAGTGACCACCTTATGATCTGTGCGCAATTTTCAATCGATTCCTGCAGTCCACCTCCTCTTCCCTCCTCGTCCAGCGATGTTGATGAGTCTTTTTGTTTCAGCAACTATGATAAACAGTCTGTAGATAGGTTTCTCAACTTCGCCCTTCTTGATTTCTGTAACCTGGACCCTGTCCTTGACAAACTTTGGGATGAATTTAAATACATCTGCAGTCTGGCCATGACCCTCTATGTACCAAAGAGAATCCGCACCAAGCCTAATCTATCCTTTCCTTCCTGGTTCACACCAACTCTGCGTGGCAAGTATCTTAGGATGATAAATCTCTTCAGCCATTGTTCCACTAACAAGAAACTCTTCCCCCGTTATGCTGCTAACCCTCAGGGATTATCAAAGCCAGCTACACTCAATGGAGAAGAACTTTGTTCAGAGGTTGGCTGTTAATGACGTAATATCCACAAAACAGTTTTGGAGATTCCACAGCAGTAAAACTTCAAACAGGGCCTGTCCTTTCATCACTAGCAGTGTGCTAGATGGAGAGGGAAGTGCTGCCAAGCCAAGTTCCTCCTTCGCCTTGGCTTTGCAAAGCTACCTTGGTCCCAGTTCTCCCTGTGTTGTTCCACCCGGGGACTTCTATCGTGATGCTGACGTTGTTTCTCTTGACTCTGTTGCCAGATCAATAAAATCATCAAAGAGCTCCACCTTTAGTTCTATTGACTCTGTTCCTACGATATTCATCAAAAACCATTGCGATATCCTGCAAAAATACCTATTTGTTCTCTTTTCTTTATCTTTAGCAGAAAATTCTATACCTTCTGATTGGAAACAAAGTGTTGTGAAACCCCTCGCAAAAGGTGGTTTGCCATTATCAGTTTCCTCTTTTAGATCAATAAGCCTGATAAGCTCCTCTGCAAAAATCATGGAAAAGATGGTGGCTAGCTATATATATGGACTGCTTGAGAGTCAGAATTTTTTCTTTTCAGGCCAGCATGGTTTCCGCCGCAATTTCTCGTGCGAATCTCAACTGACAACATTTGTGTATGATCTGTCTTCTTGTCTTGGTAGGTCTCTTCAGGTGGATGCCATCTTTATTGATCTTGTGAAGGCCTTTGATAAGGTGTCCATATCAATACTTATCCGTAAACTTGCAAAGCTTAAAATTCCTGAAAATCTTTTTCTCTGGCTTTCCAATTTTATCTCTGACAGATATTTCCAGGTGTTCGTCTGCGGTATCTTCAGAGTCTCTCCCTCTAACTAGTGGAATTTCTCAGGGCTCTGTGTGTGGTCCTCTCCTTTTTCTTATCTATATTAATGACTTGACTGGCAACATCTGCTCCAACATCAGATTGTTTGCTGATGACATTGTCATATACCGCATCGTTTAGTCATCTGTCGATTCCAAACTTCTTCAAAATGACCACAACTCCATCCAAAACTGGTGTGCTGATAATATGATGGAAATAAATGTTGCCAAGACTTCAGTAATGTCCTTTGCCTTAGCATTGCCAATTCGTTACGATTATGTGGTTGGTGTTACTTCCTTGCCGAGACCACCCTCCATCAAATATCTAGGAGTGTATTTCAATTCAAAGCTTAACTGGAGTGAGCACATTTCCCAATTGGTTAGGCGTGCAACGAATCAACTTAAATTCCTAATTAGACATTATTCCTATGCATCTTCAAAGGTTAAGTCAATTCTGTACTTTTCAACCGTCCGCTCAATTCTAGAATACTCCACATCAACCTGGGAGCCTCATTTCCAGTGCCATATTGATGCCCTAGAAGCAGTTCAGCGCAGGGCTGTTCGGTTTGTGACAGGAAATTTTAGCTTTCAGAGCAGTGTAACTGCCCTCCGGGAGGAACTTGGCTGGGAGATTCTAAGTATGCGAAGACAGCTCCATGGCATCTCAATATTCAAAAAATGCATTCTTGGAGGCGGTGGCTGGAACGAACTTACTTTAGCCCTATCATCAAATAAAGGTTGCACTCGGTCAGGCAGCAATGTATCATTTGTTCCACCCTTGCTGCATAAAAATGTTGATAGGTTCTCTTTCATTAATCAATACATTTTCATTTGGAATAGGCTGGGCATCACATCTGAAATGCTGAAGCTGTCAGAAGAAAAATTTCTGTCCCTTGTAAAGCATAAGCTCACCTCGCTTGCAGCTCAAGATGATGCATGAGCCGATTTCCTATTGGGGGTACTTAGACTCAAATGTTTGCCTCCCTCTTGTACAAATAGATCCCTGCACTGGTTCTCTTGCGAATGCCGCTTTCCCGGCTGCAATGCTGAGTCTCTCGTTTCGGTGCGATTTCACCTTGAAATAGAGGGGTACCGAGGGGAGACGAGGTGTTGCAGCTGTTGTTCAGGCATTGCCCTAGCCCTGGGGAATATAACATTGCTGTCCTTAGTCCTTAGGTTGGTGCCCCTAAAAAATAGGTAGTCTAGTCTATTAGTAGGTAGGTGGTATGTGGCCGATGTTGTTTGGCTGTTTGTGTGTGTTTACCCGGACGTTTGGCCGTGTTTATGTGCGTTCCCTATAGGCTGTTTGGCTGTTTTTCGGTGTGTGCACAGTATTTTTGGCTGTTTTTGGGTGTTTTAGGTATTTTTGGGTGTGAGCCCATGGATGCTTTTGGCTGTTTTTGCTGGCTGGATGCCCGGGGACGTTTGTCTGTTTTTAGGAGTGCTCGGAGATATTTGGATAATTTGGGTTGTTTTCGCGTGCTCGGTTTTGTTTGGCTGTTTTTGGGTGTTTTGTGGTGTGTCCGGGATGCGGTTTTACAAACCCTGCCCGGTCCTGCCGCGACTTATATGGCAGAGAGCGTATGGTGCAAGAATGCTCGATTGGGCCCTGTTTTCGCAAGAAAGAAAAATCATTTTTTTTCACCAAAAGCTATCTGAATCTGACCAACCCTGTCCCCTTTCGGAAAAAACAATGCTCGTTGGGGGCCCCGGCCTGCCGTCAAAAGTCGAGGCAGGGTTTGTAAACTGGCGCTCGGATGCTTGGTTGCTTTTTGGTGTGTGTTCGGGAATGCGTGGCTGTTTTTGGGTGTGTGCCATGAGTTGTTTGTTTATTTTTGGGTGTTTTGTGTTATTTTCGGTGTCGCCGGGATGCTTCGCTGTTTTTGCATATTTTTGTGTGTGCCATGTGCTCGAGTGTGTTTAGCTGTTTTTGTGCGCTTTGGGTGTGCGCTCGGGATGCTTGGCTGTTTTTGGGTATTCTTGAGTGCATGCCGGGATGCTTCGCTTTTTTGAATATTTGTGTGCTGGAGGGTGTTTTGCTGTTTTTGTGCGCTTTGGATGTGCGCTCTGGATGCTTGGCTGTTTTTGGGTGTGTGTCCGGGTATGTTTGGCTGTTTTTGGGTGCGTGCTCGGGATGTTTGGCTGTTTTTGTGTGTTTTGTCTGTTTTTTTTTTGGATGTGTGTCGTGTGATGTTTCGCCATTTTGGGTGCGTGCCAGCGGGAATATTTGGCTGTTTTTGGGTGCGTGCCCGGGGATGTTTTGCTGCTTGTGGGTGTTTGCCCGGGGATGTTTCGCTGTTTTTGTTGGGTGCGTGCCCTGAGCTATTTGGCTGTTTTCTGGTGTGTGCCCGGTGTGTTTGGCTGTTTTTGTTATTTTTATGTAAGTATATTTGGGTATGTACCCGTGAATGCTTGGCTGTTTTTGGGTGTGTGGCCGAAAATGTTTCTCTGTTTACGGGTGACCCAGGGATGTTTGGATGTTTTTTGTCAATGCTTTTGAGTGTGTGTGCTCGGTTGTTTGGCTGTTTTTGGGTGTTTTGGGTGTGCGCCCGGCATGGTGGGCTGTTTTTGCGTGTTTTGGCTGTTTCTGGGTGTGTGACCGGAGAGCGAATTTGTCAAACGCACCGGAATTTGTCAACCTAGTCATATTGTACGTCATATGGCATTACTCCTGCGCAACAGGAATTTTCATCTGAAAAGTGAACCGCAACATAAATAAATTAGTTTAAAGGCAATTTCCAGAAGCGATTTTCAGCAGCTTAGGTACCGATTGGCCGAGGGGATAAGATATCCGCTCGTAAAATCGATGTTGTCCATTGGATAAATAACCTTGCTTTAATGTCAGCCGATAGCAACACCAAGTTCAAAGCCATGTTTTATAAATATACACGCACACATGCCAACACCGATGGAAAAAATATCCAATGGTGGATCAGCAATCACACCCTGTGAATGCTTAAATTCCAATTAAAAGTTGTCCAGGAGACCACAGCTATAGAGAGCTAGGGCCCGGAATTCAAACTCATCTGTTTGATGCCAAGATCCCAGCTACGCTTTCAAAATCGATTTTTTCAGTGATGTTTTTCGTTTTGATGGTCTCTTCCTGGTTGCCAATCAGAACTCTGCCATCACCAAGATCCGTCCAATTGTTTTTGGCCATCAGCCGTTTCAATGTTTCATGGCTGACATTTCTGAGGAACTCCACAAGCAGCATGTTTGTTGATTTTTTGACAAGTGGTGCCGATCACCAAGCAAATGAAATTCCGAATTGTTGGTGGGTTGGAATCCCAGCCCATGGCAAAAATGTGAAGAAAAAAATTTTTCTTTACAATTTATTGTAGGCTGATCAGAGGGATTGGGCGAACAATGAGGCAGTGTTTGTGACGAGTTTGGTCAGGTTCAGTCAGCTTTAGTGGTTTCAATCAACTGAAGTGCGTGACAGGTCAGAAAATTGCGCATGACGTCGGACCAGGTGAGAAAATCCGGTGTGTTTGACAAATTCGCGACCGGGGATGTTTGGCTTTGTTTAATTGTTTTTCCGGTGATAATCTGTTTTGGGTTGACGGACGGCACAACCGGTGTCATGTGTGTTTCTTGCGCAAATCCTGTGCCATATGACGCAAAGACATGCATGGGCTTTTCGTGGGTATTTCTTGCGTAAATCATGCGTCTGGCGCATGCGCTTTTCCTGCGCCATTTGGCGCAAGATTCGCATGGGCTTTTCGTGGGTATTTCTTGCGTAAACCCTGCGCCTGGCGCTTGCGCTTTTCCTGTGCCATTCGGTGCAAAGATTCGCATGGGCTTTGCATGGGTATTTCTTGCGTAAATCCTGCGCCTGGTGCATGCGCTTTTCCTGCGCCATTTGGCGCAAAGATTCGCATGGGCTTTTCGTGGGTATTTCTTGCGTAAATCCTGCGCCTGGCGCTTGCGCTTTTTCTGTGCCATTCGGTGCAAAGATTCGCATGGTCTTTTCGTGCGTATTTCGTGCGCAAATCCTGCGCCTGGCGCATGCGCTTTCGCTTGCGAATCTTTGCGCCATTCGGCGCAAAGATTCGCATGGGCTTTTCGTGGGTATTTCTTGCGTAAATTCTGCGCCTGGCGCATGCGCTTTTCATGTGCCATTCGGCGCAAAGATTCGCATGGGCTTTTCCTGAGCCAAATGATGCGCCAGGTCGGCCATTAGGCCCGGACATTTTTATACCGTAGAATGCACTTGGCGCCGGTATGGCTCTTGTTTGGCAGGCGCTTGGCGCCGGCCTTTATTCTTTAAAAAACGGCGCATGAAATGCTGCCTGGGTTGAAAGAGTTGCGAAGCGGTGGCAAACACGCCAAATGGCAAAAAGCGGTGGCAAGGCAAAAATGCGAAAATTGATGACGTCACAAATTGAGACGACGTGATTTGCTGTTGCGATGCTGCTGTCCGCGGAAGTGGATTGGAAAAAAATATGCGACCGGCACACCACAGAATCTGCATCTGATTCTGTCCATTATTGAAGGATTTGAAGCAGAAATAATTGCCCGTCCATTGCTGCAACTACAAATCTATTTTGGACAGATGATGTCTAAAAATCGGTCCATTCTGACGTAGCTTAACCGTGTTAAATCAGTCGACTGCCATGTTCAGAATCCCACCTCCATTTCTTCCTTTTTGTCCGTTTCTTGCCCACTTCTTGTCTTGTGATTTCACCCCGATTTTTATTTCCTGTCATTTTCGTTGATGCAGGATGTTCCAAAAAATGAAGCCTTTTATGAATAAAGAATTAATTCTACAAAATTTATAAATACACACTAATGAAAAAGTACTTTCTTTACTCTTGAATTTATCTTGGATTGTGATGGTGATTTCATTAAATCTTTCCCAACTTTTTCAAATTAAAGTTTTTTTTTTTTTTTTTTTTTTTTTTTTTTTTTTTTTTTTTTTTAACTGTGTTGGGGGCCACAGGCAGTAAAAGCCATTGGACGCGGTAATCCCCGGTCAGACATGCATCATTTTTTTGCCTCGGCAATTACCACAACAACAATCAAGTCGTCGTGTTCTTTCACCGAGGCAGCATGTATCTTTTTGTGTTTAGATAAGACGCCGTCGCGATCGTCAATAAAAGAGAAAACATGGTTTCAAGTGCAAACCATCGGTGCAGAGAGATTGCGGTTTTAGAAACCCATGGTGGGTATTGTCAAGAAATGTGGCCAGAAAAATAAAAATAAGAGAACACGAACCAGCTCAGGCGACGTGAAGATTCCAGCATGGCATTGTCCAGATGGTGACAGTTCGACAACAGGCTCGGATGAATAGACAACACAACAACAAGAAATCAATTTGGTCACAAATATATCAATTTCGGTAGGTACCTCAATTTTTAGTGCATGAAAACATGGAAAAACATGGAAAAAAAGGAAAAGGCACAATTAGCATTTATCTCCAAGGAAGCGAAATGGGGGCATGATCAAAGAAACCTATATACCTACCTAGGCCTAACTACTACCTATTACCTACCTACTAGGGCGAAAAACTAAGTTTAGGCTTTATGACAGAGAAAAAAACTGGCCTCTGATAGGTTTAGCATGTCATGAGAAATGCCAAGTTTGTTCCAGAGAAACACGTAGTTGTTTAGGAAGGAAAACCTAGAGACATCTTTGGAAAGGGAAGGTGGGATAAATGAAACGAGGTCACTGGCCCTCGTCGATCCTGTGTTTGTTTGAAAGTTTAATTATGATACTAAAAGGATCATTCTTTCAGAAAAACAGGTCCAGAACCATCCCATTGCACTGCACATGCTTGAATTTTGAGCGTCAAAATGCTGTCAAAGTTGCATATTTTTTTTCCCAATCCACTTCCGCATGCGCGTCTCTGATTGGCTGTTGGGAATTCCAGCCTTTCAACATCCAAATTTCAAAACCAAACGAAACCAAACCCAACGTAACCTTTCCTAACCTCACCTAACCTTACCCTATTGTTATTGTTACCCTGGAAAGAGTTGCGAAGCGGTGGCAAACATACCAAATGGCAAAAAGCGGTGGCAATGCAAAAATTCGAAAATTGATGACGTCACAAATTGAGACGACGTGATTGGCTGTTGCGATGCTGCTGTCCGCGGAAGTGGATTGGGAAAAAAACATGCATCAAAGTTTCCTGCAGTTTGGGGTAACTTTGATTGGACAACGTCGGTTCCTCTGTGTATTCATATTCACATTCAAATGGTTGTATGTACAGCTTAGTTGCATGAAAAACAAGCGATTTTCCCATTCAAATTGCGCAACACGTGAAGATAACGCGTTTTTGGTCACTGGCATGGAGACTCACTCATGAATAATTGTGCATGGAGTGGCGATCTGACATTTTCAAAATTCCACCCCTTCCTGGGGTCGGGGGGGTTAACCCCCAAAAACCTGTAACGCGTTTTTGGCCCACTGACCACTCTCGGAGCAGCCAAATTTGGCATGGAGCCTCACCCATGAATTGTACATGGAGTAGCGATCTGACAGTTTCAACATTCCACCCCCTTCGTAGGATCCCGGGGGTTAACCTCCCCAAAACCAGTAACGCGTTTTTGGCCCACTGGCTGCTCTTGGAGCAGCCAAATTTCGCATGTAGCCTCACCCATGAATTGTGCATGGAGTAGCGATGTGGCATTTTCAAAATCCCACCCCCTTCGAGGGGTCCGGGGGGCTAACCCCCCAAAACCTGTAACGCATTTTTGGACAACTGGCCACTCTTGGAGAAGCCAAATTTGGCACGAAGCCTCACCCATGAATTGTTCATGGAATGGCGATCTGACATTTTCAAAATTCCGCCCCCTTCGTATGGGGTCCGGGGGGTTAACCCCCCAAAATCTGTTACGCGTTTTTGGCCCACTGCCTACTCTTGGAGCAGCCACATTTCGCATGTAGCCTCATCCATGAATTGTGCATGGAGCAGCGATCTGTCATTTTGAAAGTTCCCCCTTCGTGGGGTCCGGGGGGTTAACCTTCCAAAACCTGTAACGGGTTTTTGGCCCACTGGCCGCTCTTGGAGCAGCCATATTTGGCGTGGAACCTCACCCGTGAATTGTTCATGGAGTAGCGATCTGTCATTTTCAAAATTCCACCCCCTTCGTGGGGTCCCGGGGGTTAACCCCCCAAAACCAGTAACGCGTTTTTGGCCCACTTGCTACTCTTGGAGCAGCCAAATTTCGCATGTAGCCTCACCCATGAATTGTGCATGGAGTAGCGATGTGGCATTTTCAAAATTCCACCCCCTTCGAGGGGTCCGGGGGGTTAACCCCCCAAAACCTGTAACGCATTTTTGGACAACTGGCCACTCTTGGAGAAGCCAAATTTGGCACGAAGCCTCACCCATGAATTGTTCATGGAATGGCGATCTGACATTTTCAAAATTCCACCCCCTTCGTTGGGTCCCGGGGGTTAACCCCCCAGAACCTGTCACGTGTTTTTGGCCCACTGGCTACTCTTGGAGGAGCCAAATTTCGCATGTAGCCTCACCCATGAATTGTGCATGGAGTAACGATCTGACATTTTCAAAATTGCACCCCCTCCGTGGGGTCCCGGGGGTTAACCCCCCAAAACCAGTAACGCGTTTTTGGACAACTGGCCACTCTTGTAGCAGCCAAATTTGGCATGAAGCCTCACCCATGAATTGTTCATGGAGTGGCGATCTGACATTTTCAAAATTCCGCCCCCTTCGTATGGGGTCCGGGGGGTTAACCCCCCAAAATCTGTTACGCGTTTTTGGCCCACTGGCTACTCTTGGAGCAGCCACATTTCGCATGTAGCCTCATCCATGAATTGTGCATGGAGCAGCGATCTGTCATTTTGAAAGTTCCCCCTTCGTGGGGTCCGGTGGGTTAACCTTCCAAAACCTGTAACGGGTTTTTGTCCCACTGGCCGCTCTTGGAGCAGCCATATTTGGCGTGGAACCTCACCCGTGAATTGTTCATGGAGTAGCGAACTGTCATTTTCAAAATTCCACCCCTTCGTGGGGTCGCGGGGATTAACCCCCCAAAACCAGTGACGCGTTTTTGGCCCACTGGCTACTCTTGGAGCAGCCAAATTTCGCATGTAGCCTCACCCATGAATTGTGCATGGAGTAGCTATCTGTCTTTTTGAAAGTTCCACCCCCTTCGTGGGGTCCGAGGGGGTTAAGACCCCAAAACCTGTAACGCGTTTTTGGCCCATTGGCCACTCTTGGAGCAGCCAAATTTGGCATGGAGCGTCACCCGTGAATTGTTCATGGAGTAGCGATGTGACATTTTCAAAATTCCACCCCCTTCGTGGGGTCCCGCGGGTTAACCCCCCAAAACCAGTAACGCGTTTTTGGCCCACTGGCTACTCTTGGAGCAGCCAAATTTCGCATGTAGCCTCACCCATGAATTGTGCATGGAGTAGCGATCTGACATTTTCAAAATTCCACCCCCTTCGTGGGGTCACGGGGTTAACCCCCCAAAACCTGTAACGCGTTTTTGGCCCACTGGCCACTCTTGGAGCAGCCAAATTTGGCATGGAGCCTCACCCGTGAATTGTTCATGGAGTAGCGACCTGACAATTTCAAAATTCCACACCCTTCGTGGGGTGCCGTGGGTTAACCCCCCAAAACCTGTAACGCGTTTTTGGCCCACTGGCCACACTTGGAGCAGCCAAATATGGCATGGAGCCTTCCCGTGAATTGTTCATGGAGTAGCGATCTGATATTTTCAAAATTCCACCCCCTTCGTGGGGTCCGGAGGGTTAACCCCCCAAAACCAGTTACCCGTTTTTGGCCCACTGGCTACTCTTGGATCAGCCTCATATGCAGAAATCCTTGCACGAACTTTTGCGTAAAGATTCCGATTTACAGGATTGCGGATTTGAATTTATTTGCTCGACGTGATTGCGGATCCAGGAGTTCATCAGCTGTGGAATTTCTCGGACTCAGCTCAAACTTTGGAGATTCTGGATCGCTCGAGCAATCGATTCTCGATCCATGGTCTTTTGTTTTTTCTTGTGTGAGAATTGATTTTGTGACTTTTCTTTTCCCCTCAGTTTTGGATTTGAACTGGCACTTTCACATTGCCTCCTTCTCTCCGCAATTATTGACGGTTTCAATTATTTGACATGTCGGAAGTTGCAGAAGCCCGATGCTCACTGGAGGTGCTCACAGACGGAATGTGGGTTTCCAGAACACGTTCAATCTATCTTGCATCACTTTGAAAATGGATTGCAACAAAACTTAGCAAAATAAAAATTACATTCTCTTTCATTCATCTGTTATGTTTTTTTGTTGATGCCAATGAATTAACCACGATCACAAAGTCTTTTTTGCACCTCAGGTTTCGTTTTTAGCCTTTCCACTCCAGCCTTTCCCCCGATATGCCGCATATATCGCCCCGATATGCCCGATATGCCTTTCGCGAGATGCCGCAGTTCGAGATGCGGCGTCGAGAGCTGCGGATGTGGCGGAGTCCATTCATAAATAAACAAAATGACGCCACGTTTTGAATTGATTTTGTTCTCTTGGCGGGGAAATCACTTCAATTATTTACATGAACATTTCAGCGGATGAAATGAGGCGCAATTTCCATGGAAATACGAGTAAATCATTGCAGTCAGCAGATACCGAATTTCATTGAGTCAGCAGATACAGAGCTGCAGCTCAGAATCTGCTGACTGCAATGAGTGCAATGATTTATTTGATTGTGGATTCAACAACACTTGTTTCACCTGTCGTTCCACCTGAAGACTGAAAATGATTTCACCTGGTGAAAACTTGAAGTGATATCTCCGCGGAATGCATTCCAAATTTCCTCCCATAAATCTTTCTCAGAAACTATCAGTGCTCTCTATCCGAATACTGAAGCGCCTTTTATTTGCCGGAAATGTAATAACATTTTTTCGATGCAACGTCATCGATTCTGCAGGCAACGTCATCAATTCAAGCCGCAAAGTCACCGATTGGAACCAGGCCAAATAAAATGCAAAATGTTGAAATCGGTCCAAACGGCGTCTGGGCGGGGCGACGGAAAAAATTCAAATCCGAGATCGCTGATTGGTTCCGACGGACATTTCAAATTCGCGGGCGTGACTATCGTTTCGAAAATATTGATATCCGACGAAAATATATAAAAATACTTTTTATGCCGCTTTCGAAAAAAACGCGTCCGGTTATAATCGGTTCCAAATAAAACACGAAGTGTTCCGCTCCTGTTTCAACCGCGATTCTAAAAAAAAGGCGCCTCTGCTTCGTACTGTTCGATGCGTTGAATTTCTCCAGCAATGATTGGCTGCCCCTCTCCTCTCACGGTGCCAGGCTTTGATGCTGGGAATTTTTGTCATCGGTGGCGAAATCATCTTCGCCTCCACACTTTGCCGTCAGTCGAAATGAAAACCTGGTTGCTGTCAACACACGCTCAAATATAAGCAATCGCAGGGCAAACTTTGGCGAGGCTGATTTCGTGGCCGAATTCAGTATATGCAGCATTTTGCGGCTTGGAATCTCGACTTTTTTGGGAGTTTTTGCGCCTTTCTCTGGAAAAGCGTATTGTGTGCGCCAAGACGTCGTGCTTTCTTGAGCCATAAAGTACAAAAATGACGTGGGCTTTTTCTGCATCTTTCTTGTGTCATCCTGCGACTTTCTTCAGATAATGCCGCAACCTTTCACCTGCAAAGCCGGAAGCCGATGTGTCTTTCTTGCACCGAAAGGCACAAAAAACGACATGGGCTTTTTCTGCACCGTCAGGCACAAAAAACGACATGGGCTTTTTTGCGCCGAAAGGCACAAAAAATGACATGGACTTTTTTTGCACCGAAAGGTACAAAAACGACATGGGCTTTTTTTGCACCGAAAGCTACAAAAAACGACATGGGCTTTTTTTGCACCGATAGGTACAAAAACGACATGGGCATTTTTTGCACCGAAAGGCACAAAACGACATGAGTTTTTTGCACCGAAAGGCACAAAAAACGACATGGGTGTTTTTGCACCGAAAGGCAAAAAAACGACATGGGCTTTTTTGCACCGAAAGGCACAAAAAACGACATGGGCTTTTTTTGCACCGAAAGGTACAAAAAACGACATGGGCTTTTTTGCACCGAAAGGTACAAAAAACGACATGGGCTTTTTCTGCACCGTCAGGCACAAAAAACGACATGGGCTTTTTTTGCACCGAAAGGCACAAAAAACGACATGGGCTTTTTCTGCACCGTCAGGCACAAAAAACGACATGGGCTTTTTTGCAACGAAAGGCACAAAAAACGACATGGGCTTTTTTTGCACCGAAAGGCACAAAAAATGACATGGGCTTTTTTTGCACCGAAAGGTACATAAAACGACATGGGCTTGTTTTGCACCGAAAGGAACTAAAAACGACATGGGCTTTTTCTGCACCGCCAGGCACAAAAAACGAATGGGCTTTTTTTGCACCGAAAGGCACAAAAAACGACATGGGCTTTTTCTGCACCGTCAGGCACAAAAAACGACATGGGCTTTTTTGCACCGAAAGGCACAAAAACGACATGGGCTTTTTTTGCACCGAAAGGCACAAAAAACGACATGGGCTTTTTTTGCACCGAAAGGGACAAAAAACGACATGGGCTTGTTTTGCACCGAAAGGCACAAAAAACAACATGGGGTTTTTTGCACCGAAAGGCACAAAAAACAACATGGGTTTTTTTTGCACCGAAAGGGACAAAAACGACATGGGTTTTTTTGCACCGAAAGGCACAAAAAACGACATGGGCTTTTTCTGCGCCGTGAGGCGCAAAAAACGACATGGGCATTTTTTGCACCGAAAGGTGCAAAAAATGACATGGGCTTTTTTGCACCGAAAGGCAAAAAAACGACGTGGGCTTTTTTGCACAGAAAGGCGCAAAAAACGACATGGGCTTTTTTGCACCAAGAGGCGCAAAAAACGACATGGGCTTTTTTTGCCCCGAAAGCTGCAAAAAACGACATGGGCTTTTTCTGCACCTTTTTTGGGTCATTCTGACACTTTCTTCTGAAAAAGCCGCAACCTTTCGCCAAAACGCCGAATGCCGATGTGTCTTTCTTGCACCGAAAGGCACAATAAACGACATGGGATTTTTCTGTGCCTTTCTTGGGTCATTCTGCGACTTTCTTCTGAAAAAGCCGCAACTTTGGCCTGCAAAGCCGGAAGCCGATGTGTCTTTCTTGCACCTAAAGGCACAAAAAACGGATGGGCTTTTTCTGCGCCGTCAGGCACAAAAAACGACATGGGCTTTCTTTGCACCGTCAGACACAAAAAGCGACATGGGCTTTTTCTGCACTTTTCTTGGGTGGTCATGCAACTGTCCCGTGAAAAGCCGGAACTTCTGGCCAACCATGCACATGAGCCTGACGTCTTGTATCGCCTGGCGCAAAAAATCGACATGGGCTTTTTCTGCGTCTTTCGTTGGGTAAAGTCGCCATTTGGGGTCGGACATTTTTATACCAAACAGTGGTTCTGACGCGGGTTTAGCTCTCCGATGGCTTGTGCATGGCACAGGCCGGTAGGGGTGTGCGAATCCTGGATTCGGATTCGGATTCGAGCTCGAATCCGAATCCAGGATTCGGATTCGAAAATTTGGGATTCGAAATTCGAATCCGGATTCGAGTTGGATTCGGATTCGAGGTTGTCAGGATTCGACAGGATTCGGATTCGAGCAACTCAGGATTCGGATTCGACAAAAGGATTCGAAAATCGGTTCGAATCCAACAAATTTTTGGAACAAAAAAAACACCGAAAAGAAAAAAAAAATACTGCCGCGCTTCACAAAAAAAAAAAATAAAAAATAAATCGCGGCGGCGATCGCGTTTTCCCGTTTTGGAAAACAAAAGAATGCGCCGTCGGCCATCTTTGAATTTCAAAATGGCCGCCGCCGTCTTCGGTTCGTGGCGTGTGTGCGTTCGCGATCTTTTCTTGGTGTTCTGGGTGTGAAAGTGTGGTCTGTTTCGTGGTTTTTGAGTTTTCCCACGGGAAACGTTTTGCAGCACATTCAAGATAACAGCCAGGAAAGTGTTGGGTGGATGTGGTGTTCAAGGACCACGAAAACTGCAACTTTATGAACTTAGTCACATGTGTGGAACCTGTTCTTTTTTGGGCTTCTTGCAATGATCATCACTGACTACTGTCAACTTGTGGGGATTTGGGGCTGTTTTGGGTTGCAAAAACAAACAAGTGGCTGCTGGCAGTGTGATGGGACTGCCTGCCGGGTGTGATGGGACTGCCTGCCGGGTGAAAATGGTGAACCTGCTTGTCCTGCTGGAAACAGTGGAAGCCTGCTTGTCCTGCTGGAAATGGTCAAATGGGTTAGTTTATGGTTAGATTAGGTTATTCTAACCTAAACTGACCTCACCTGACCCTAACCTAACCCTGACCTGGCCATTACCAGCAGGACAAGCAACAAGCAGGTTCAGCATTTTAGTCACTTCCCTGCCAGCCTGCTTGCTGGTGGTGCACTGGGGGTGGAGATTTGAAGAATTTGGCAGTTACCCCAGCTTGCTGGTGCTGGTGGGCAGTTACCTACTAGGTGCCTGCCCACCAGGACCAGGTGCCAGCTGCTTGCTGGTGGTGCACTGGGTGTGGGGATTTGAAGAATTTGGCAGGTACCCCAGCTTGCTGGTGCTGGTGGCTGTGCGAATCTTGATTCGATTCGAAGATTCGATTCGAAAATCTCGAATCTTGCCCGATTCGATTCGAAGAGATTCGATTCGAGAAATGTGCTGATATTCGAATCAAGATTCGAGATTCGAAGAAAAGGATTCGATTCGAAGAGATTCGATTCGAGATTCTTGAAGGATTCGGAAAAAATTCGAATCGAATCTCGAATCTCAAATAAAAAATTTGAAAACTTTTTGCAAAAAAAAATGTTGGTGTCGGAATCGGTATCGACACTTCAGGTATCGAAATTATCGGTACCAACATCGATTCCCAGAGCAGTCAGACCCAACTGCTTCCATCCTGCTCTGCAAGATGAATGATAATCACCGCCCTGCAACAGTCTCTTTTATACAGCTTGGGCCCTGTTAGGCAGTGATGATTGGCTTGTGAAAGAGTTGGGGGCGGGACTTCCAGCCAACCACCTTGAACATCAGACATTGCACAACAGGGGAATTCAAGGACGCTTGGATCCGGAAGGTGGGCAGAGTCTCCGCCCACCACCAAAATCGCAACCTGTTGAGAAGCATCAGCTGCCTATAAAAGCTGGACACTGGAGAAGTGAACTTGTATTCCTGATAAGAAGCGCTCAGATGAAAAAGTGGCATGCCGCAATTTCTTGGAACTGGTGGAGAATTGGTGGAGATGCATGGTTTTGCTTCTTCCAAACAGAAAGAAGCAAAAATCGCAAATTTTCGGCGGCCATCTTGAATGTGACGAAAACAAGATGGCCACCGTCTTTGGAATTGATTTGTTCCGAATTGGTCGAAATGCACGGTTTTGCTTCTTTCAAACCTGAGGAAGCAAAAAGTCGCAATTTTCGACGGCCGTCTTGTGCATGACGAAAACAAGATGGCCGCCGCCGTGAGTGATTGGTGTTTCTGTTTGTGATGTTTTTGTCGTTTTTTTTATTTTTTTCAAGGACG
>JASGXE010011951.1:0-14250 GCA_030068105.1 Sinentomon sp. SZTP_YWyxl
GGACTGGGGGAGGCATCAAGGTGTTCCCATCGCCAGCACATTAAAATTTCGCACGCTAATGATCGGAAGTCACTTGTGAACATGAAACGGACACTCTGGCATGCGGATAAAACCCAAACTGTATAATATACAGTTGTCTGGAATGTGGCCGAAATAAGGCCTTTACAAACTAAAGCAGGTAGAGAGAGAAAAGACACGTATGAGAGTCCAGAAAAATGAACCCTTTCCCTCTGCCCTTTGAATCCAATCAATCAGCTGTTTGCTGCATGCTGCTTCCCAACAAAAAAGTGTGCACCAATGAATCTCTGCAATCCCACTTATTCAATGTCATTTTATATGAGCGGATGATGCCTTTAAAGCATCGGTGCTTCCGTCAAATATCCAGGCTTGTTTCACACTGCCTCCCACTGACTGATCATCAGGGGGTGAATCAGTGGGAGTGCTATCCCACCACATACAAGCCAATCCGGACGGAAGCTCTATGCATAGAGCTTCCGTCCGGATTGGCTTGTAGGTGGTGGCAGCACTCCCACTGATCCACCCCCTGATGATCAGTCAGTGGGAGGCAGTGTGAAACAAGCCTGGATATTTGACGGAAGCATCGATGCTTTAAAGGCATCATCTGCTCGTAGCACGGTAGGTCACCAAATTGACCTGTTACTGAGAGATGGGTCTGCCCATTCACTTAACGGATGACGTGATGTCTCCATGTGCAGTGCAGTAGTCAAGTTTGTAAGTCAAAAGTTGCTGGTTTTTGGTCTGGTTGACACCAACATCATGTCATTTTGTATGTTGGCTCTGTCACTCAGTTCAGGACGATTTCACAGCAGTATGCCAAATTTAATCTCTCAGCGGCACCTCTTTCCTGAGGAACGCACTTGCAAGGAGCCTTCCTGATTGTTTATACCGCTGTCGTCATCCCGAAAGCCCTTCGCTGTGTCAAAACAGTTGCAGATATCCTGATTTTATGAGTAGATTCGAATTTTGCAAGATTTTTTGGAATGCAAAAATCTCAAAATGACACAATTTTCCAAATTTACATTTTTTGCCCATCCCTCAAGAGAACTGCACCCCAAAGACTTTCAAAGTCTCCACTTCAAAATATTGCCAAAAATTCGATTTTTTAACACTCTCAGACCACCCGAGATGGGATTTTACAGAAGTGGTTGGAAACAAATTTTCCAAAATACATTAAAAAACCTGCTGTCCAAAAGTGATTTTTTCAAGCAAATCCATGCAGCCACTAAACTTTCTACTTCGAAAAAATCACCTGTTTTATGACAAAATTTTGAAGTGGTGAGTCGGAAAATTTTGAGTCTGCGAAATATGTTCGGCAAACAATAATTTGAAAAAGAAAGTCCTAAAATACGTGCCACGCCGTTCTTCCAATCATCAGAGTAGCACCAGACAATTTAAATTTTCATTCATCCTTCGTGGCTTTATCAGACGTCGATCCCATCCTCTCCGGATCCTGCGAAGGATAGAACGCCTTCTGAGGAGCTGCTGCCCCACGAAGAGGCATTCCTGGCGGAGGCTCGATTCCTGGAATGGGTGGCTGTTCCATGAATTCACGTGGATTCTTCAACGGTGCAGCTGATCCAGGGGGCATCCTCATTCCTGGAGGTCCCCGCGACATGAAAAACGGATCCTGTGGTGGCCTCACACCATCAGGGGGCATTCTCATCCCCATCCGGGCCATGAAAAATGGCACTCGTGGTGGTGCCAGGGGTCTCATGCCAGGAGGAAGCGGACCACGCATTCCCATCTCTGGTGGTGGGAAAGCCCTTGGGGCAAATGGTGGACGAGATCCAAGCGGAGGAGGTCCGGGAGGTCTTTGACGTGGAGGACCAGCCTGCATCAGGGGCCGAATTGGGCCGTCCGCGCTGCCTGGCGGTAACGGGATGTCTAAATTGCCAGTGGCATCATTCGGCGGCCCCTAGGAAAACAAAGAAGTAACGCAGACACAGTGTTAAATATGAGTGGGAATTGATTACCTAGGGATGTTTGCGCTGATCCGATTCAATTTTTTATGGCAACAATGTCAGTTCTGAGTAAACAGATACAATACGAGCGTTGTCAAGCCAGCTTTGAGCTCGCTCATCACATTTCCATTTTCATTTTGGCTGACAAATTTGCCTCTGATTTGGGTGATCGTAAATTTTGGCAAAATTGATAAGGCAAGTTCCCGACATCTTCAGTTATGAAATGAAACTGACCCCCAGTTCCAAGTTATGACCCTCAAAAATCCACCAAATCTGCACATTTTGGGGCCCCCTGAGGTTGATGCTCAACTTTGCGAACAGGATTCAAGGTAAGTTTAAACTGAAGGCCAAGGGTGCACCTTCCCCAATTTCGCGTTGAAATCAATCCCAGAAAATGCGCGCAAATAATCGCTCCATGGGACTGGATGAACTCGCATCATGTGGTAATTTAGGTATTTTTCAAAAGCATGTTTCTCAAAATTCAAAATACCTAACTCACTGGTACGAAAATAATCAGTGAGCAAATGCACTCCTGTCCTACATTTTTCTGATACCTATGGGTTGAAAAATCCAAAGTGCAATTTTGAGATGCTTCCATGGGACAGAGAAAACTTGCACTTTCCACATGAGTTATGAGTTCATCATTAAATCAACAAGAGGCCGTTTCATTTTCAACAGACACGACGATGTCTGACAAGCCGAAGAGAATGCGGACATCATTCGGTGGCCCTTATCAATAAAACCGTGGGACAGACACGCTCAATGTTTGGACCATGACCAATGCGTGGAATGTTTTTCTTCAGCTGAGATGTGACCCACTCGCAAAAATGGGTTCTGTGCGTCATTGCTTCCGGCACCTGCAGGCCCTCAAAATATGCTACACATGGTGGGTTTGGGAGTCCATATCTAGAAAATGGGGGGTCAGAGAGCAAAATGTCACTGAATGAGCTTGATTCGTACGGGAATGGGAAAAGGAAAGTCATCTTATCAAATCAGATTTTAGCCGAAATTTAAGACGGAAATTCCATAAAATCTCATCAACCATCCAATTGACATAATGTTGTCTGAATTTGCTGAAAATTGACATGAATGTTGTACCCCAAAAGTAAAGGAAAATGCCTATTTTCAGCATCCTGGCACATTGACTTGCAGTTTTGCTGCAAAGGGTGGTTGAATTTTCCATTTTATGCTTCGACGTGTGAAACTCCCTGGTGACTTATCGTCCTTCCAGCTTCAATGCTGAGGTTGGGTTGGTGTTATTTTATTGTGAAAAGAAAAAGCTTGATTTTGGGTAATGATGTCAGGGGCTGAATTCAGTAGCGGTGTTTCTTCAAATGAGGCTTTTTTGCTCCTTACTGGCACATTTGGACATATTCAGTTTTGCTATTACTGGGCCAGAATGTCAGCACATAGTAGCCTAGAGTGGCTGAAAAGTTTTCCAGTGGGCTGTTGATCATTATGGGTTTGAAAGTTATGGGAAGCACATAAAAAAAAACGCACTGCCAGAAATGCGATTTGCAGTACTTTTTTCTACATTTTCCAAGTTTGCCAATTTGTTAACCAATTTGTGTTTGGTGGTCAGCTAACCACCACACTGGACCACGAAGGGATTGAGGAAATGACTCAAGAACATTTGTTCAGTCTCTGGACATGTGGAAAGTTGAAATTCACTGGAGGAGAGTTCAACTGGAGGGGCAAATACATTCCCGATAGATTCTATGTGAAATATTTTTCAACTAAAGGTCTCAATGGTAATGGAGGGATTTCACCACCACCTTCAGACCAGAAAGGCTGGAGTGAAAAGTTGGGGAGAGTAGCCGTCCTCAACTCTTCACAGCTGCACCAAGTGTAATCCCTTCCGGCTAACCGTACACCTTTTACCTATGCCCAAACCCTGACCACACCCAAGAAAAAAAACTTAAAATCAGATGAGAAAACCAAAACGAGACCAGTGATTGTGTTGAATAATGAACTATAAAATGCAAGAATTTTATGAATGTACAGGGTGATCCAAAATGACCGGCAACAATTAATCGATTGGACGCGTTCCTCATGTCGGCAGGAATCAAACTTGTTCATCAGTGACAAAAATCGCAGTTTCTCGCCATTTTGAGATATGCCTCCCCAATGTTCCCAATGTGAACCTTTTTTGGGTGCATGTGGGGCTTCATTTATTTGTTGTTGAGTCCTGATCTTTGATGAACATTCTCCCCAAGGAAAACTGATAAAAAAACGTTCAGTGACAAAATGCGCCCCCACCCCCTATTTTGGAGACGTGATCATCCATCGGAGACATGACCATCCAAAATCCCTCTTTTGGGTGTGTGCGGGTGGTTCATTTATGTCACACAGTGATGATTTTTGGAGAGAATGTTCCCCAAGATAAAGTGAAGAGAAAACAGGCAGTGAACAATTTCCTTCCAAAACCTCCATTTTCAAGATATGGTTCTCCAAAATTTTCCTAAATTGGCAAGATTCCCAAGATCTAATTTTTGGAACAAAACAATGCCTGGGCCGCTAACCGTTCGTAATTGTTGAAAGATGAATTTCGCCCCTGCGAACGTTGTAAGTTCCACGTTCGCGGGGGAGAAACGTCACATCTTTCAACATTTATGAACGTCAGTGGCCTATTTTGTTTTATTTTGTCAACTATTTGTCACATTGGATGACAGGGGCTGACAATGAGGGTCAACTACCAATTAACTATTCATTTTTGCACAATGAACAGGCCACTCACAGAACATTGCATTGAAATTAACTTGCAGCCGAGCAGTTCGTAAAGTTTTTTGCACTTGCTGGTGTCACCTGAGGAAGCTCCACGTTGGTGGGGGCGAAATGTCGAACATCTCAAAAACTTTACGAACGTCTCAGGCGCAAGTTAATTTCAACGCAACATTCTGTGAATGAAAGTCAAGAAAACCTTGTCACATTGGGGTGAATTTAACACCAAAGTAGTTTTTCATTGGTGGTTTGGTGGAATGGTCAAGGTTAGGTGTCTGGTGGCAGCAGACAGAACCGTGGTGGCAGAGCTGCTCGAATGAATTGGTAAAAGAGGGTCCCTTGAAGGGTTCCAAATCCTCGCTTTTTTTGCACCTGCAGCTTCCATCTGGGGTTGCAAGGAGGGGGTTTTTTATCTGGTCTGAAAGGACCGGGTTTTCCCCCACCTCCAGGGCGACGCTATATGCGAGATCGACCAACCCCGGTTCCCAGCTTCGGATGGTACAAACCTACAAAAAAAGTTTTTCACTGGACACTTTTCTCCGCCAGCGTTTCAACATGCATGACAACAGACTTGGGTAGTTAGTTGTTAAGGACACCAACCTGTTTATCCCTGTGAGCATTTGCAGCTGGTGGGGGCATCATCCTGTGGATGTGTGGGGGCGGAAAGGTCGGCGGCAAATTGAAGAAGTTGTGCTGTAGTTCTTCGGGTGGCAGAGGCAGTGTTCTCGGCAAACCAGGAACCGGCTGCGATGATGCAACGGAAACTGTGGGCCCATTTTCAATGGCAGCATTCTCAGCTCCAGATGAAATTGCAGGTTGAGCTATGGGAAGAGAGAGGAGGAACATGGAAATTAAAATACAATGCAGACTTCATCTGAGCAGACGTAAGGATGCAGCAGGTACTCACCAAAAAGTGAAATGTTCACGAAATAACTTTGGATCTGCTAACATTCTTTTGGATGTGTAACATTTTTAATTTGTAAACTGCAACCATCCTCAATCCCCAGGCGTTTATTCTTGTGACTTGGCCATGAGTTCTCAGGAACCGACCTAGGACGATGAAGTGTTGGAAATAATGTGGCCTAAGATATCGCCATAGGCGGGGTGGAAACTTGGAGAACTTGAGGCAGAAGGAAACTCACTTGACGATTTATTCTCCATTTTTCGACAGCGGAGCTGACGTTTCGGAGTTATCTCGCTCTCCGTTGACGAAGCCAACTAATTTTTGTTTAATTGGCTTCGTCAACTGAGAGTGGGATGCCTCCGAAACTTCAGATCCGCTGCCCTAAATTGGAGAATAAATCGTCAAGTGAGTTTCCATAATGTGGCTATTATTCCGTGTTCTCAAGATGCTTCCGTATTTGCACAATGCCTTCGGAAATTCGAGTCAAACTGGAAAACAGATATCTACAAGTGTGGCCCAGCACCGTGGAACTTTTGCCGATTTGTGTTTTTTTTTCGAAACAATAAACCTCCCACTCAAGTTCAGATTTACCTACCCGCCCAGTTGCTTTCCCGCAAATCGCAACTGACACTAACTAATCTGAGAAATGACCAACCCAGGAATTGAAATCAGTGACAAGAAATTTCAAATATGTCCTTAACTTTTTTTAAGTCCAATTAAAAGCAGCTGCATTGTCACCAAGTCCAGGGTGCCATCTGTGGCGCTCTGGTTTCCACTTATGTAGACCAGACAAGTGTGTGGCCTGCCTAAAATCAATGTCCAGAGCGCCACATAGAGCACTCTGCTCTTGCTAAACCAGTGACTCCGCTTCATGTTCGGTCTTTGTGTCTGGGGAATAGCAGCAGGCCCGGTTTTAGGCGTAGGCCACGGCCTACGTCTGATTTTCTCAGGGGCGGCAATTTGGGGTGGGCGGCAAATTTTTTTTTGAAGCAACATTTTATCTTTCAACAATGCATAAAGTCTTTGACAAACCCGTGCGAATGTGATGTTCTGGCTTGTGTGTTTCTCTTCGTACAAACAGGAACAATCGTCGATTTCAATTCGGCGAGAACGCGGCCTCATCTCATCCCCATGACTTGGATAATGTTGTGAAATAAAATTCTCTGTGTGCCCGCAACCTCAAGGACCGGACTGCACAGCCCAGTCCAGTCAGCCAGGTGGTAGGCGGGGTCAACGCCTCATGCTGCAATTTTAAAAATCGAGTCGCCTGCAACTGGTGGACCTGAGCAATGCCCATGTGATTCATGTGGAAAGAAATCTTGATATGCCTCCCAATCTTGATTTTCCACTCCATGCATAGCATTCAACCGAAGGCGTGCTCACGGGAGTTTTGTGAAAAATGCTGACTTCTTGAAAAACGTGAGCATTCTGAGCACCATTTGAGGTTACATTTTTCGAAAATGTCTTCCCCTTCGGGGAGGGGGGCACCCCCTCCCCGAACCCCTCCCCCAGCGTTGCGCGAAGCGCAACGCTTCTTCGGGGGTGCAATGTTTTCACTTATGCCATGGATGTCAATTCGAAACAAAAAATAAGGGCAGCAATTCGACTTCAGGCCTACAGTCGGACATGGCCTGAAAAGCAGGGTGCCAAACATGGCGCTCTGGTCTTGGTGCCACTGCATAAACAATGCATCTGGTTTGTGCAGTGTATCCATATGAGTGCCAACATGTGGCGCTCTGAACCGTTAGTGGTTAAAACCATACCCTGAGCCTTTCCCCACTTGATAGTCAGACGTCGTCCATGCATGATCAGTTTGTTGAACGTTCGGTCGACTGCCACCTCTGCCGCATCCCTTGTGGTGTACTGCACAAAGGCACAACCCTGTCTGCTTATGAGCACCACGCTCCTGATCTCACCGTGCTGGTAGAATTCATCACTGCAAACAAGTAAAAACTGAATTAGCACGTGCGTTTTGTATTCACATTGAGAGACAGCCAAGTGAGAAGCCCCCTTTTTACCCCTGCACCAGAGTGTGGTCCAAGCAGTGGACCTCTTCCTGACTGTGTTTGGAAATCCGCATTATTTTTTCTAGTACATAGAAGTGTTGGAATTAATGTACCCATACATGTGTATTTCTTTCCCATTTAGTTGTTGCCTCCGAAATGTTTTCTTTTCTTTTTATTCTTATGCAGGCGGTAGAAATTTCAGTGCCTGATTGCAACATAGCTTTCTCGGGTGTCAGATTTTGGCGTTGGTTACAAATTTCTGCAGTGTGGAGTTTTTGCCGATATTTCAACGGTCGCAATTTTTTTACCTGTATGTGTACAATAAGTCCGCCGTGGACGGCTATACCCAGACTGCCAGTCTTGCAGCTATTTTACGGATGGAGGGGGAGTGTTCGTGTCCACCAGTTTAGATGTGAGCACTCGAGATTTGCAGATGTGATCCACTGGATGATCCCAGAACTTCCAACGGATTCTCGAGGACCTCACTGGACTGTCAGTCTGAAGATCATTGAAACGTGACTAATGATCATCACTTATGCCCAGGTTATCCAACGATGGTTAACTTTAATCAATGATTAAATGCAACTTAACCATCGATTTTGGTTTTTCCATCGCTGGTTAAATTCGTTGCCATGGTAATTAACCAATTGAAGTTTGAGTTACCCAGTTGTTAAATGTAACCTATGGTGGTTAAGGGGGATATAAACCCTGACGGGTCAACTTTTTTGTTTGTGAACCGATTTTGCTGAAATTTTACAGGAAGTTCAGGCAGTATAATAGCAACTCTTCTGCAAAATTTCATCACAATTGGACCATTAGTTTAGGATTGACAGCTATTTTTGTATTGATTATAGCGCTAACTTTTTTGTCATAATTATTGTGAAGCTGCAGTGGGCTGCAGAGCAAATTTACAAGTCATTTCTGGATCAAAAATGGCTGAAAATTGGAGCTGTGGAATCAGATTTTTAATTTTTTGCTTGCAAATGCTTTTTTTCTTAGGAAATTCAAGTTGCGATAGACTTTAGCAAAAAATCGGCAAACTTTGCGACGAAAAGTCCTACGAAATCTATTGAACTGGCAAAAAATTACAATTCTGGTCCCACAGCTCCAATTCTCTGAGTTTTTTTTTACATATGTGTGAGAAATTTGAAGTCTGTATCTCTGCAAAAATGGCTGAAATGGCAAAATTTTCTGAAAATGCAACCGAAAGTTTTTTCACTTGGCGGAAAGTAGAAATAGGAGAAAAACACATCTGAATTTGAAAAATATTTAGATATCTAACCAAGGTGGAAAGAGATGAAAATAAAATTATATTGTTAGACAACTGAAGTGATAGATATTGAATATCTGACACTTCTATTGGATTTAGAAAGCCAATTGCTGATAGACATCCAAATTTCATTCTTCTGGGCGAAAGAATATTCAAAAAGGAGCAAAAATGTGCTTTCGCCATAAAAAAGGCTTAGCGCTACACTAAAGTTGGCCGCAAAATGAAGCATTGTGAAAAAACCAAGTGAGATAGAAAAAAACTGATTTGATTTTCTGGATAAGGACACTTTGAAGTTTTACTGAAGTGAAAAATGAAATTCTCGATTTTTTTTCTCCAAAATCACCATTTTGAGGGTTTACACCCCCTTAAGGTATAGGAATAAAAGGGTTGAACCAAAAGAATATTTGTTGTTCAAGGGTTGTTGTTGACAAGAATTGTTAAAGCGTTCCTGCCATTCATGTCCTCCGAAGAGGTGGCCTGCCTTTCCAAGATGGTAGGCAGGCAGGTACATACATGCGATTTTGGCATTGATATCCTGTCGTGGTTCTCTTATTCTGTCATTCGTCCATCGATACATCACACACGACAACAGAAAGTCTGCGTTGCGATGAACTCTGCACCCAGTGAACTCCGCAACATTTTTTCCCGGAAAATGTCGATCTGCGGGAAAGGTACGTTTTTCCAGAAGGCCGTGTTCCTTTACCTTTTCCAAAAGAAAAACATCCTTAATGTCCAATTTGCATCATGTCTGCAAACAGCTGCCAAAAATCCCAATTATTTTGGATTTTATCAAGGTGAGCGTTTTACAGATTTCACTCACTGGTGGATCAAATTTCGGATGGGATTTCTGAAGCCTTGATTCAAGTTAAAAGGAAAGAAGAAAAGCACAGCTTCATTGCCACGGAAACCATTCGATTTCTAAAGTGGTGGGCAATTTTGCTGAAAATGACAGAATGTGAGGCCATACCTGCAGTCGCGGAGATTTTTATTTTGAAGGAATTTGGCCCATTTTCTGACTTTTTTCGGTGACCAGCAAGCAATCGACCATCCCAAATTATTGCCGAGGATGTTTTACAGGACAGAAGCATGCAGTGTTGAGTTACCTAGTCCCCTTTTTGTGACCAAGCGTTAAGTGAAGATGACAAAAAGAGTGGGATTACATGTTTCAAGTATTACTCTTCGTAAAAGCTCAAAATGATTACGTTTAAATTTTTAGGAAGTGCAGCTATTCATGATTTTGGAGTCGTTTGACCACCTGACAGACAAATCCCAACCTAGTGTCAACTTTTGAAGAAACACCATTTCAACGAACTCACTCCGTTGGGGCCTTCAAAATTGCAGCGAATCGATCAGCCTGTGGGGTGGTGGAATCGACTGATGCTCCATTTTTGACTCAATGCATGGTCAAATTGACCCAAGATCAAAAACAGCACAACTCATGTCTGGCTTTTCATTGCCAGAGTTTTCTTTCACAAGAGTGTCTAAATTTGTTTTGAAAATGCAGAAAAATAGCCCATCATCGGAGCATAAAGTGACTAAATTGCAAATCGGCCATGTAGGGCCGCTGCAAAGGCATCCATTCACCTGCCCTTATCTAACCGTTTCAATCTTCATTTGCCATCAAATCAGAGATCGAGGGAAAATGTGAAAATTCTCTGATAAAATCTCAGAAAAATTTTAAGATTGGATGTGGCCCAAAACAAACCGTAAATCTTTTTCGGTGATCTTCTCCCCAAGATTGCCAACATAAATTGTCGTCACAGTCTTGTCTTCAGGTGGATCCAATTTCGGCATCGCAGCAGCCCGACCAAGCAGCTTCTCTGCAACAGGATCATCAATACCATAGTATCTGAAAAAAAGAAAGAAAGGGCTTTAGAAGTTTACTGGTGGACATATTGTGGCAAGTGTCAGATCTAGACTACCAGGCAAAAGAACACAATCGTAAAAAGCTGCGACTTTTTGGGGTGTTCCAGAATAAAGCCGACAAACTTTGAGGAGATATTCCTCGTGGTAACACATGAAAACATACCGAGTCAAAAATGGCTCCTACCACACATCTTGATTTTATGGTCCCAAAAACCCCAAAATGGCACCACTTTCAGGAACAGGGGCGAATTTTCAAAATCGTCACTGAGTAACCAATTTTCAGAATTCATTCCTCATGGCGATTAGACCAAAAATAAAGGTATAAAGATGCTCCCCAACCCCCTAATCTTGGCATTATGGACACCCAAAACCTCCACAGTTGGCTCATACCTTCAAGGAATATGGGTGAATGAATACTCGAAATCAAAATGGAGTAACCAAATTTTCAGGACTGATTCTGAATTGCGATTCGAATGAAAGATAAGATGCATGAAATGCTTTCCGATCCCCATTTTGGTTTTTGGGCCCATAACCCCCAAAAAGGGCCAATTCTTTCGAGAGAAAAGGTGCAAAAATTTTCTCTTAAGAATTGGCCCATTCTCAGCGGAGAGATCATGACGGGGGTAACGCTAACTCCGAGCTGCGAGGTAAATTCTTTCCATTGGAGCAGATGGCAAAAATTTACCTCGCAGCTCGGAGTTAGCGTTATCCCCGTCATAATCTCTCCGCCGTCTGAGGCTTAATGTGTTTTTGGGGGTAATTCAGTACAATAAAAAGCTCAGCATAAATGACACTAAATGTGTGATCTCAAGGGTTGAGCCAAACAAATCTGATGGGAATGCTGAAACAAAAATTGGGCTTTCCGTTTCGTCTTGTCACAGGTCTGACACAGAGCAAATGAATAAATGGTCAGAGTGTATGGAAGGCTCATCATTGCTTCCCTAACACAAAACAGTGATTTTGGCCTTCACAAAATAGTGAACAACAGAGGTCTGCTGCACATAAACTATGCCAGCCATGCCAGGATTTGCAATATGATGTCTGTGGCTGAGTGTCGGCTGTGCGTGCATTGAAAAGCACATGCTTCCAGAGAATGCAGATACGAGTAATATAAAGACCAACCAGCTGTGTAGTAAAAGGCCAGGACTACACAAATTACCTGTGATGCTCAGTGTGAAAGCCAACATTCACGAAGCACGTCGGGACATGGATCTCATTGAGATTACTCTAAAATGGATATCTTTTTTCATTTGGAATTGGTTCAAATGCATTGGGTGGCACAATGCTATAAGAGCAGCATCACGGTGATATTTTTTTTAATAAGCAGGCTTTTAATGCCACTGAATTGGCACCACCAAATGACAGATTGGTACCAACCTGTCCTTTATATTCTGGTCGGCTAATGGGTCATCAGGATCAGTTGGTTTCTCATGTCGGTACGGGCACTCCTCTCCACGCTTGCATTCACCCTTAACCCAGAAGGAGCAAATGTGAGGTCTATTCCTTCGATAGTATGGCTTCGTCCGTGCCAGTTTCAACAGGAGATCGCTTGCAGCCTGGGACTTTCCAAGTTCCCTGCCGGTGTGGATGGATTCAGACTTTTCAAGCTGCGGGAAATAACAGATGCAAAGAATTGATATGTTTACAAGACCCGAAAAGCAAGCTACTGGCTGGCACTTGTGCACATCATCCAAGAAGAGGAACATGGAAAAGGTGTGCCGAAAAGACCAGTCATCAGGGCACAAAGGAAAACATCCAACCACGGAAAACAACAAACCACTTGCTGACTGCAGCTGACAAAATTAAATTGAGACAAGGTAGGTACCTACCTCAAATTTGAAGGGCTATTGTTGTTACCTAGATGATACCTAGTTGTTATAAAGGGGCATCCCACACAAAATGGGGGAGGTGGGTAAATTTGTAACACTTTTTGGTGGGGAAATACCTAACAGGCTTGAGAATTCTATTCTTATCAGTTTCAATGTGCAACCATTTTTGATGAAAATATACACCATTGACATGCCCGTGATTTTTAGGCACTTTAGGCTGATTTGTCAAAAAAAAATGTTGGGTGTCAGAAAAACACCTTAAGCCGCGTCAGAATGGACAGATTTTTGTCGGCAGATTTTTCCAGATCGTCTGTCCAAAACAGTTTGTCACTCCCAATAATGTGCAAAGGAGAACATTGGAGCATTATCATTGCCCACTGTTTCGAGTGACAATCTGTTTTGAACAGACGATCTGAAAAAGTCGGCCGACAAAATCTGTCCATTCTGACGCGGCTATACAGACATTTAGGTACCTAGTTTTCACATTTTCCGCTTGGCAAGTAACTTTTGCCACCAAGCAAAAAATGTAAACCAATCAGTGCTTTTTTGGGTTAAAAATTTGTGAAAATGGGTGAAATTTAAGAATTTTAAAGTTCCCTCTCATCATGAACAGGCAACAGCAGCAGCCAAAACGGGGCCTCGTCTTTGGAAATAACAAAACCAATCAGAAATTCATTTTTCAAGCGGTTTGGATTGAAAGGTGAAAAATGCCACTGAGAAGTCAAGTACCTAGTCATTTATTAATCGATTTTCGTCACATTTTGCACCAAAATGTTCAGAAATCATTGCAACATCAGGATAGATAAAAAAATTTAACAATCACACATATTTAGGCTTTAGGTATAAACTGGTTGGTAGTCCTACTTTTTACAATACAGAGGGATAGCTTTTTGCATTATCCCCTCACTGGCAAGATATGATGCGGCTATTCCCGAATGAAGAGGTGTGTACCTAATAAGCTTGTCTAAGTGGACCAAAAGAGACCGAGGTATCTCTGTTTCAAAGTTAAATGGCAGAAAACATGGCAAAACAGCAAACCTGGTTTTCAGCATTCTGGATGAAATATTCCCTGTTGACATCTGATTTTGGAACGTTGTCTTTCAACTTGAGAGCATCATCCCTGACTTGAATGGGGAGACCATACTCCAGATCAAGCAGACAGGTCTGACAGACATTCTTCAGTCGGCTACACGTCTGGCAAATCTCAGTTTTCTTGAAACGCATCTTGGCACCAGGACACCAACGGAAGATGGTGAATGGTCGGACGCATATCTTGCACTCCTTTCCAAATCGATCCTTTGTCTTTGGGGGGGATTAAGCAAGCAGGTGCTCAAAGATAAAAATCCAACTTTCAATGATGAGGCAAAAAAAAACTTCAAGAGATAAAATATGGCCCAGATTCTTCAAATGTCAGTCCACGGAAGAGAGGTTATGGAGTTCGCCTTGCCTCCCAACAACACAGGCCTATGCAGGGTGGTCCACCTTCGTGAGGACCTACTCAGCCAATTTTTTAAGCGACGCCCATGTTTTGGGCCCCGGATTATTTTTCTTTTGTTTAGGAAATTGCAAAAAAGAAGAATCTGTGGCATAAAGATGGGCTTCATTTAAAAAATCAGCCCATTATAGTTCAGTGCACCTGTAGTTATTTCACAACAGAAGCCTAGTTTTCATG
>JASGXE010011952.1:0-13376 GCA_030068105.1 Sinentomon sp. SZTP_YWyxl
TACCAACTGCGCAAGAGTAAAAGAAAGAAAAAAAGTTTCGGGGCAACAACAATGGGAAAAACACATGTACCTATGAGTAATCTTTTACCGCCGCTGCTATACATTATTTTTGCTGGCCGGCAGTTTTTTTATTGGTTATTTTTTTTTGCTTTATCTTCTTTTCTGTTTTTATTCGACAAAGATATTTTCTTGACAGCTGGTAAAATCGCGCCAATGCAAATGCATTGCGCCGATTGGATAGTTGCGCTCTTGACTAAACCTGTACCAAACATCTGGAAAGACTTGCAGGCGTGTTTGTCATTTTGTGGAGGGAAACAGAAATTGGCAAACGGACGCAGGCCGCAGCGTCCCGGAAAAGCCTCGAGTTTCCGGCGGAAAGACACTAGCCTCAGCTGACCTGACCTATGACCCCGTTTGCCAAGATTCACCGACAGCAAGCGACCTGTGTGCTTACGAAGGCCTTTCTACGAGTATACGAAAGCTCAGCCAGAGGGCAAAATAGTTCTCTCCGACAACCGCCTGGCAATCTAAACCTGTTCCAACTCACTCTTGACGGAAACTTGGTTGCTTTCGCGTCACAGGGATATAATCTTTTCTAGAAACATTCCCCATGGTGGTCGTTAGTCAGACGTGACACGATTGGATTGTTGCCCCATCTATGCCCCTTCTAGGCAACAGAGGTGGGGTGTGGTGTGGGCGAGGGGTTGTTTGGCAGGGAAGCTATAATAACACAAGCCACGTTGTGTATAACTGTATCTATGGTCGCGTAGCCTTGTTAATAACATGGCGAATTAAGACGGCAATTTCTCATTAGAAAGCTATGGTCTGTGGCGCAGTTGGAAGCGTGCGCACCAAACGGAGTCTGTTTTGAAAGGACCGCATGCCAGCTGATGTTGAAGAGAAGTGAAAAGGATTGAATGTGGCCTCTGAACGTTTGGAAACGGAGAGAATGTAGCACCCTAGACGGTTTAGGGTGCAAATAAATTGTTCCACTTCGCTTGGTATCACAAGTTGCCCATTCCTGTGAAAAATCAGTTGGACAGCCCTCACTACCGTCCATTTGTCAGAATGTGGGAAAAACAGGATGGGCAACTTGTGATACCAAGCCAAGTGGAACAATTTGTTTGCACCTTAAACCGTCTAGTAAACCGTCTAGGGTGCTACAAGAAAATGATGCACACATTTGATTCACTTTTCTCTGCGAGTCTTTGCGCAACTTTGTGGGCAAACAAAGTTTCTTCGACTGCGACAAATTGTTGGCCAGGTTTCGGGAAGTGGCACCATTTGGCTAAGATGGTGGAAAAAATTGCCGGCTCCCAACATGTATACAGTCCGTTACCTTATTAGACTTGACATAATCTTTTTCACGAAGCTTCCACACCATTGCCTTCTGCAACGCTGCTGAGTGAAATACAATAATAAATTTTGATTGTTTTTTTTCTCTCTAAAGCTTCAATGATCTTAATTGGAAATCGCACAATAGAAATTGCAGGTGTGGTCCAAAATTATCAGGCCAGCTGCACGATTGGTTAAATGCAATTTTGCCTGACAATTTTGGACCACACAAGAGTCGCTGCATTTTCGTGCCGATTCACCCAACAATGCAATACTTTCATTTCCATTTCGCATAATTTCCATTTTAAAAATTCACTCCAACGAATCGAAAAAAAAAACAAAAACAAAATTCCCGTTGTTGCACACAATAAGCAACGCAGAGGGCAACAAATGCATGGGTGAAGCTACCCACGAACAGAGACTCCGTTTACTCGAATTGGGGAACGACCAAACCGGCCGACGTGAGAGATTGAATGTTGACGCCGGCATCTGATTCCACTCACTTATGGTTCTCGCTCACTCCACTCACTTGTGGGTTTTGGCGAGAATGAAAAATCCACTGACACTGTTCACCTATCGAGTAGAGGGAGCTAAAGCACAGGGGGTGGGGATGCAAAGGCTTTCCTTCGGGGGGGGGGGGCAAAGGCAGCACCAAAATGCATGGGTGCCTTTTTCCATTGAGCAATTTGTATGCGCGGTGGGGCAGGACTGGCGTCATGGTTTACAATCCTGGCAAGCGAAAAGGGATTTTAGTCGAAAATTATGAAATAAAGTACACCTTTCTTCGGCTAATTTCCTAGACAATCGCCCATTCTGGCCGCCGTCGGCCGTCGACAGGGGGAGCAAAGATGCCAAGGCCCACCCAGTCTGTGTGCTGATATGTGTCTCGGAGCGGCAATTTGGGAAAACACCCAAGGATACGCATTTAGACAACCCGCCTTATCATGCCCCCTCCTCAACGCTTCTTTCTTGTTGTGAAAATAGCGGTTTTTAAGTGGAGTCATCAGGCTATGCGAAAGGAAAAACAAGACGAAGCAGTCAGGCACATTCAGGCATGCAAGGAGGTCGGTTATTTTGGGTTTCCCCTCAGGACATGAGCTAATTTCCGGAAAGTACAAGTCGTTGCGTCATATTGAAGCGGGGCTTGTGATGTGTTTGCACTTTCCCGTCTTTGCGAAGGTGATTGGATGATTTTTATTTCAGCCTGTTGACCATGGAAAAAACTACTCTTTCCTGAAGACTCGTTTTAGAGTTGAGGGCCAGACCGTCAGTCGATCTGGCTCCGAGCCGCGTTTTTACAAACCCTGCCGCGAATTTAGATGGCAGAGAGCGTCTTCTGCGAGAATGCTCGATTGGGCCCTGTACTCGAAAGAAATTTTTTTTTCGAACCAAAGCAATCTGAACTTAACCTAACCCTGTCCCTCTCGGAAAGAAACAATGCTGGCTGGGAGGCCCGACCTGCCATCTAAAGTCGCGGCAGAGTTTGTAAAGTAGCCTTCGGGCCAATCGTAGAAACGGCTGGAGCTCGTAAGCTCCTAATGTAATTTGGCTATGTTGGTTTGGATGGGTTGTTTGGATTCGTTAGGTTGGTTAGGTCAGGATAGGTTAGGTTAGGTTTAGGGTTAGGTTAGGTAAAGTTAGGTTGGTTAGGTTAGGTTGAGTGAGGTTAGGTTGGGTAAGTTGAGTTTGACATGCTTTTCGGCAAATTTGGAGCTTACGTGCTCCAGCCGCTAGTCCAATCGTCCCGTCACGAAACAGAGGGGGAGGCGTCAGGCGAATGACCTAGGGTCAGACCTCCACAACTGAAGTTGGAAGCAATGATATGCAAAACTGACCAGATTTGTCACCGACAGAAAAGTTCTTCTTCTTCACCGCCATTGACCACACGTTTTCGAAAGTGCAACCATGGAGGCCTTTCGGAATATTAAATTGAAACGAGCTGTAGCTAACATGTAGGACATCAGCCTGTTTCTCAAACACGCTGATGGGGAATTGGCACTTGGCAGCAGCGATCAGAAAGGCAAAGGAGCAGCGCAAGAGAAAGCAGCAAGCAAGCCAAGAAACACGGGCATAAGTGGTCGACTGGGATTTGTTAATCTATCCTACAACCATACACAGATACCCATCTCAATAAAGGCATCAAAAAATAAATAAGAAAATGTGTGCAGAAGGGAAAAAGCGCAGGATGAGATTCAGAGCTGGGGGAAAATGAGGCAAGTTTCGGCGAGGATGGTGTTTCGGCATTTGATCTTCAGGAACCGTATAGACAATGATGGAAAGTCAAGAATTCTGCGCAGTCAAGGAGTGCTTCGTGTCGAAGTATGCTTACAGATAACAGTGTAAAATTGGCAAGGTATAACAGGGTATTGACATGCCAGAAGATGACCGCAAATCCATGAATATAACACAAAGGTCAAAGGTGCAAAGAGGTTATTCTCCTGACCGCAAAGGCCAGTTATTCTAAAATCAACAGCAAACAATATTTAGGTATGGAAATTGAAAGAGACAACCTCTGAAGTTTCCTCGCATGATCCTGGATGACATTTGCTTCAAAAGTCTCCAAAAAGCCTGCGAAGAATCAATTTCGGCCATTATTCGGTCAAAAGAACAACATTCATATGAGAACTTGAGGTCGGTGAATTCTCTAACTTTTTCTTTTATTCACAGTTTTTTGATCTCAACGGTCGTCAAAACAACCCGGCATCAGAGATCGCTTTCACAAAACCATCTGCCGAATGATCTTCGATGGGGATCTGAGAAAGTTCAATTTAATCAGTTTGGCAAACTCGACAGTTTAATCCTCTCGGTCATGATAAAATGACTCACCACTTGTGGTCATAGTTCTGTTCCAACAGAATCAGGTGCTTGATTGTTACTCTTCAGTCCGCGCAGTTGCGTCAAAATTCAGCTGCAGTTTTGCTCGGATAAAAAGGCACAACACGAAATGCGGATGAACTGCATGTGCGTTTGAAGACGATTGCTCACTTGATAGTGACACTTCAGTTCGTGATAAATGTTAAAAATCGCCACAAAATCAACACCGAATGATGTCGACAGATGGTGGTCAATTTATTTCTGGAAAATTTCAAGACCTTGGTTTCGCCGCTGGAAGAGAACTGATCAATGTGGAAGGGAGGGAACTAGAGTACCGATACCGACTATAGGTCTCGGAAATAGCAAGTTAGATACTTATAAAGGGCGAACGGCGAAAAAGGAAACGAAAAAGACTGCCAGCAAGTGGCCGTGTCCAGTGAACAGACGTAACTCTGCTTTCGAACACCTGCGGTGCGGTTCGATTTCCATAATCAGCGAGCAATATCTGAAGAGTTTTTAAAAAGTCATCGGCGTTCCGTCTGTGTGTGCATGATGCGTCAATAATAAACATCGATTTTAACTTTGTCAAATGCAATCGCAACAGGGTGGGCCGGTGATTCTGCCTGGGCATGAACGATGAGGGCACTGAATTGGGAATGGAGAGGGACATTTTTTTCCCCAATCCACTTCCGCATGCGCGTCTCTGATTGGCTGTTGGGAATTCCAGCCAATTTCAACGTCCAATTTTCAAAACCAAACTTAACCAAACCTAACCTGACCAAACCGAACCTAACCTGACCTAACCTAACCCTATTGCGACCCCAGAAAGAGTTGCGAAGCGGTAGCAAACCTACCAAATGGCAAAAAGCGGTGGCAATGCAAAAATCGCAAAATTGATGACGTCACAATTTGAGACGACGTGATTGGCTGTTGCGAGCTCCAGGTCCGCGGAAGTGGATTGGGAAAAAAATTATGCAATGGAGAGGGGCAAAATGCACGTGCTTCTCCTGGCATTTTCGAAAACTTGAAGGGCGGTGCGCTCACAGGCCGGGTCCTGTCCGTCCAGGTAGTGACTGATGACCACGGCTACTGTTCGACATGATCCCAAACACTTGCTGGCAGCATTGGTCGTCAGAATGAACGTGGAGATACGCGGGAATGTTGTGAAATGGGTGTGTGCTTTGCAGAGTGAAATGCATTGTTGCGCACTAAGTCAAAATTTCAACGGTTTGCGACGTTTCTGTCAAAACGACTAAATCTGTCTGGAAAACTGCCATGGCCTGAAATTGTGATGGCTGTTGAACCTTACCCAATTGCAGGCAGCTCAATCCGAACACCCTGTCATTGCGATGCAGGCACTTGCTCGTTAGCCTTTTGTCATTCCCAATGAAAACAATAAAAACACAATTGTTTTTTTCTCGCACTGAACAACATTGAACGCGTTTGTTGTTGTCCGTCCCCGACGTCAGTCACACCAAAAAACAGGTGCGATTATCGTTTCCATTTTCGCCGTTCATCCTTTCATTCAGCCTTTCAGTCCTGGTCAACTATTCGTTTGCGCAGCTTGTCGGCTGTCACAGCCGAACACTGCTGGGAGTAAATTCTCAGATTTTCACAGTTCATGCAGGTTGACAAACTTTCTGGCAGGACACACCAACTTCCAGGACTTGATTTGCGGTTTTTCCTTTCTTTTTTTTTTCTGAAGAAACAAACCAAACCTGACCAATCCCGGATTCTCACTTCCAATTATTAATTGTTGTCGACATCGCTGTTGAAGGTCATCGCAAGAAACGGCAGCACAGGGGACATTGTGACTGGGACAAAATTTACGGGAGAGGGTGCACTCCCTCCGCAATGGGGGCATGCAAAAACACCCCAGGTCGGAGAAAGACCTGCTGAACTGCAATAACCCACCAAAACAAAGGGCTTCCAGTTTCCAGACACAGCTGAATCTTACCCTCAAGTTCGGCAATTTCACTCAAGTTCGGCAATTTCACATTTTACCCTCAATTTCAGTTGAATGCAGAGCAGAAATGGGCTACGATTATGGGGCATAGTTCTCCTTGCGAGCCCAAGGTGTGTGCAACAAGGTAAATGGTCGGACCACCAGCCGAATGGCTATCAGTCCATATGACTCCACGATGATGGATGGGCAAATTGCACGCAATCACGTCTTGCAGGCGGAACAACAAACGAATGCTGAAAATCGCCCAAAAATGTCAAGCACTTGCTCATGGCACAATCAAAAAGATCAAACTTTGTTTCCAAATTGGAACAAAAAAACGACACGAGCGCCACGTCATCCAACGGCGACGACCTGCGATGGAATGGATGGAAAATGGAACAGGAATGACATGCACACACACACACACACACACACACACACACAAACGAGGCAGACGCAGCCTCGTCGGAACAGGAGGTGATAAAAATAAAAAACAGCAGAGAGATACAGGACAACAAAAATAAACAAATAAACAGAATGAAACAGGGGAGGGAAAGAGCAGGGCGAGGCGGACTAGTGGCTGGGGGCTGAAATTCCCCGAACACAACCTCCCCAGCCCAAGCGGGAATTTCAATTTGTGTGTGTCGTTCCATTTCGTCGGGGTCAGGGGGCTCCTAGAGTTGTTTTAGGAGCCGGTGGGTGGTGGTCGGGTCGGGTGGGGGACAAGCGGGACGGGGAGGTGCGTGCTGAAATAGACAAACATTGAATCGCACCCAAAGTAAACAACGAAACCTGAACGCGAAAACAAGACGAGTAAACAACAGGCGAGGAGAGAGCAGGCGTGGGAGAGGGGTTACGCGGAGAGAGAGAGAGAGGTCGCGCGGGAGCGGGTCGGTGGGTCTGGAGGGAGGGAGAGGCCGTCGCATGCATGTTGGCGCATTGCCTTGCCTGACAAAAACAACAAAACGAAAACAACAAAACAGCCGAAACAGCTGTCTATCGAGACAGGAGAGAGACAGGAGAGTGACAGGCAGGTTTGAGGCAGACAGGCGGTCTTTTGCAGTGCTCCAGGGCTCAAAAATAAACAAACCATTTGTACAGGTGTTTCGTGAGGTTCTGTCAGGATTTGGTTAACATCCCAGACGTGCAATGCAGGCCCCTTTGTCCGACCTGAAGGAGATTCCGGCTTCAGACGACACCTGTCGCCCCCACTTGAACTTCGCCTGCGACACAGGTGTCCATCATGAGATCCGCAACAAAAACCTCAGAAATAGAACGAAAACCTATTTTTCGTTGCACACTGTGGTGCAGCCCGTCCTGCAATCGCTCAGCGGAGGCGGCAGCCCAATGAATCAGGGTCGGAATTCATCACATTTTGTGAAACGAAACAACAAAATGACGAATGAAAAAAATGAAATTTACCTTTGGTACAGTCGGCGTCTGCTCATTCATCATGCCTTGTTTTTGTTCCCCATCATCCCCAGGGTCGTCTTTTCAGGTTTTCGAAGGGGGGCACATCTCTGGAAGGACCTGATCGCAGCTCTGTCGTGGGGTCTGGTGGGCAGAGTCCCCAGTAATTGGGGTCTTGGGCGGAGCTCATGGCGGGTGCGGGGGCGGAGCCCCCAGAAGCGGACCCTCAAGAAGAATTTTTTGGGTTCATTTTGAGTGCAACAATCGTGCTCCGGAGGCTAAATTTCCCACGAGGGCGAGCCAGAAACACTTGCCATGGGGCAAGCAGACCGCTGGGGCCATATCCCGACAGGCCAATCGCCGCCCCTGGCCCCTCCCGAAATGGATCGGGAGCGGGCAAGGAGAAAGGAAGGGATTATAGACATTGCAGGGAAAGTGAGGTGATGAGAGAGAGGAGGAAAGTAGAGGGAAAGGGAAAGGGCGGAGAAGGGAGGAAGAGGGACGAAAAGGGAGGAATAAAGGGGAGGAAGAAGGAGAGAGAGATGCGACAGCTGGGAGGGAAAAAGAGGAGAGGGATGAAAGGGAGAGGAGAACATGATAAAAAAGGCAAAAAAGCAAAGGGGTGCCAACAGAAAGTTGGACATTTTGTTGTTCCTTTTCTGCTTCATCCGAATCGGCAAAGGGTTAAAGAGAACCAACTGGACTGAAATACCGTGTGTAAGAACATTTTAACTGGAACACCCATTTGCCATTGCGGACAAGAGGTATTTTCACCATATTGGATGGATCAGCTTGTCTGTTTTCGAAAACATGTGGTCACTCATATTTTCCTATGCTTGTTTGTGGCATTCAACTGCATTCCAGCGGAACACCGCGTCTTCAACCAACGACAAACATGAACGAATGACAGCGCGGTATCAATCAAAAGTTGCGCAATTCCGAGTTCGTGACTCTTGCAGCATAGACATTGCAATGAACAGGTACAGTGGCGGCGCAATTAATGCACTCATATCTGTAAAAAATTGCGACTGTTCAGATTTTACGAAAAAATCCATGTTGCAGAAATAGGAAAGATTCTCTTTTCAAAGAGGTCAAAATCTGACGCCTGCAGAAAGCCCTGTTGTGTGTTACAATCTCACGCCTAAATTTTTCCGCCCGCATTCGAGTAGAAAAAAAGAAAAAAGTTTCGGAGGCAACAGTTTAATGGGAAAAACACATCCGTATGGGTTCATTAATTCCGCCGCTACAACACCTCCAAACTCCACCAAAATTATTATTCGTGGCATCATGAACTCTGGCGTCATTGTGAATCAATGGAAACATACGCCGCCAAATAAACATCATGGCATTCCTGTAAGGCGTGAAACTGCATCCAGTCCTGTCGAAAGAAGGAGGAGAACAGAGGAGACTTCTCTTCTCCAGTTCGTCCGAATGCCTTTTTCGGCTGACGTTCATTGTTTCTGGAGTTGTTGTTTTTGTTTGCTTTGATGCAAACAAAACAAGTGAGACGCATGAACAGAAGTGTGTTTTTCTTGCAAACAAACCACTTCGACCAAGGTCACACACAGACGTGACATGACAAGTCGAAAATGAAAGAAAAAAATCTGGATCAACGGTGAACAGAAAACGCATTCGTCTCGGTTTGAGTTCGCTTCAATTTGCATGCAGAAGTCAGGGGCCACGGAGATTTGAGGGGATTCGTTCTCTGGAAGGCTGTAAAAAAAACTAGGGGCCACGCCCCTCTCGGGCCGCTCTGCGGAGCGAGCTGACAATTTTCAAAGGGACTGCACCTGCAACTGTTTCACCGTTGAGTTCAAGATCGTGAAAAAGCAAAATAAAGTGCATTTTTTTAAACTGCTGTTAGATATGCCAGGCGGTAGCATGTGTCATCCACTTTAAGTTGCGTGGACTGACGGATTTAGGGCTAAGCTGACACCACCTCATCAGAAACTACCCCTATTGCCATGCATATCCTACCTCCACCTGTCCATGCAATGTTCGCATGTTGATAGTCGTCCACCGACTACCTCCTGTTCTCTCTCACTCTCTCCCTCTCCCCTCTCTCACTGGCACTCTCCCTCTCCCCTCCCTCTTTCTCCCGCCCCCTTCCTCCCCTATCTCACTCCCTCTCTCTCTCTATCTCGCAATTGCTCTTCCTCATGCCTCCGCACCGCATATATTTTTTCCCAATCCACTTCCGCGGACAGCAGCATCGCAACAGCCAATCACGTCGTCTCAATTTGTGACGTCATCAATTTTCGCATTTTTGCCTTGCCACCGCTTTTTGCCATTTGGCGTGTTTGCCACCGCTTCGCAACTCTTTCTAGGGTCGCAATAGGGTTATGTCAGTTCAGGTTAGGTTAGGTTAGGTCAGGTTAGGTTTGGTTTAGTTTGGTTTTGAAATTTGGATGTTGAAATTGGCTGGAATTCCCAACAGCCAATCAGAGACGCGCATGCGGAAGTGGATTGGGAAAAAAAATATGCCTCCGCACCACCCTTAATCCATCCAGATCGCTCTTGCTCTCACTTTTGTTCTGATCCAATCTTTTCTCTTATTCCTCGTCTCCCTATAGCTGTTCTACTCTCCACATTCCCTTTCTCCCCCTCTCCATCTTCGCCCACTTATTCCAAACCCTGATTCTTCCCATAGTCCTTCATCTTACCGCTTGCGCACACAAGCGGATAGCGACTATATACTCCCAATGCTTTTTGGCCGGAGTCGCGAGTGCGTGCCATGGCTGCAAATGTCAATATTTTGCTTGAGGTTAGGTTAGGTGAGGTTAGGTTAGGTTAGATTAGGTTAGAATGATGTACTCTAACATAATCACAAGCAAAACACAATATATTTGCAGCCAATTGGCAGGAAAATCGACTTGCGATGATGAAGGAGTATATAGTCGCTATCCTCTCGTCTTGCGCACCCATGGTCAGGACGTGGCTCCATCATCATGATCCTTGATTATTGTCCTGCCGCTGTTCGTCTGAGCTGCAGCTGTGAAACAATTCCGTGCCATTTCGCATCCCGATTTAAGACCTTTCAGCTGCCCTTATAAGGATAAGAACAAGAGGAAACCCGCATGATAGTCCTAAGCCAAGCGTCCTTCGGTCTAGGATCGGGCGGTGAGGACAGGGAGAGACCCTATCTGCGCCGCACTGTCTTTGCAGCCGAACTTTTTCAGAAATCTGATGCGGAATTCCTGTTTACTGAAGCAGTTTTCAAAGTTTTTATCGCCAGGATTTTGAGAATGTTTGAAACTGATTGTCCGAAAATGCAGGGCTAGGGTCGCTTTTCGTTGAGAGTGGTTGGTTTCGAACGAGGGAGAGGGGCAGACAGATCAGGGGATTCGAGACCTGAGGCGCGGAACGTTGATGGGTCCGAAGATGAGAGAAGAAAGTGTGGGGATCACCCCCTCCATCCTCTTCGTATACGAAGGGGAAATGTTTCTTATTATGCAGGTCCTGCTGAAGTTCTTTAGTCAACACAACCTATTTGCTTTTGGAGACGAAAAAAAACGAACTGGAAAATGCGAATAAGCTTTGATCTGTCTCACAGCCGATGGATGACTCAAAAGTGAAGTGGTGAAACATTGCCCATGCATGTCAAAATGGCGAATGTTGAGATTGGTGTAACTAACTTCTATAGGGATGTGATTTTCGGTTTCTTTTCGTTGTTTCTTTATTTAAGCAAACCAAACATGACCTGGCATGGATACACGAGTGCTCAGCGTCTTTAATTATTTCAGCGGCTTGCACGCCTGTCACTATGTTGTCACTATGTTGTCACTATGTTGTCACTATGTTGTCACTATGTTGTCACTATGTTGTCTGTTGTCCTCTACCTGTCACTATGTTGTCACTATGTTGTCACTATGTTGTCACTATGTTGTCACTATGTTGTCACTATGTTGTCACTATGTTGTCCTGACCTGTCACTATGTTTTCACTATCTTGTCCTGACCTGTCACTATGTTGTCACTATGTTGTCACTGTGTTGTCACTATGTTGTCACTATGTTGTCTGTGTCCTGTACCTGTCACTATGTTGTCACTATGTTGTCTGTGTCCTGTACCTGTCACTATGTTGTCACTATGTTGTCACTATGTTGTCACTATGTTGTCACTGTGTTGTCATTTGGGGCCACATTCGAAGCAAATCCAATCAGCGCACACTGCTGCTGGGTAATATCTTTCTCCAACAAGTTCCTCATATTTCCCAGCACCTAGCTTTTTTTTGGGAGCTCTGCGCATTGGTTTAGGTGCCCTCCAAAAGTATGTACCAAACATGTTTTCTTTTCACTTTTCCACTTTTCAACATTTCTTGGAAACAGCGCCAGCCAGAACATTGTACCAGATATCGAACGTCATCGCTACGTTGCGTCATGGCTACGTCAACGATGTCATCGAACGTCAACGAGCGTCATAGACCGTCATCGAGCGTCAACTTCTGACACATTTGGGGTAAAATCGTCCGGCACCGACGAATTAATTCGCTCCCAACCTGATCCCACGCAGTCCTTTCGATGGGGCAAGAGAACCCTCAAACATTTGCACCTCCTCAAACGCAGGTCAAAGAATACAGGACTCAGTTCGTTCCGGGGTCACGGAGCGATAAGAAGAACTGTGCTGCTAACAAATTGTTTGTTAACGATTCTGCGAACCAACTTGCTGGAAAACGTAATTGTGCTAACTAACTTGATGACTAACTAACTTCATGTCTAACTAACTTGAAGGCTATAACTGACTTGATTACTGTAACTTGATGGATGACTAACTAACCAAAATCAATTTTGAATAAATCTTTTTCAAGGGATTTTTGCGTCAGACAAAAACTTTTTCTTTTCGATGTAGCGACGCCGGTATTGTCCCTAATGAAAGAAACCCCTCGCGACCCCTGCCGCCTGCACGTGTGTACAATTTCTATCCGGATGCCAAGATTCTCTCCGAGCTGTACGCGAATGATGCATTCTCCCCGGCATTCGTATTTTCGATTCAATTTGAGCTAACTTACCTTATTCAACACACCTAACCTGGTGAACCAACACAACAATCTATCTTGACCTATTCTATCTATTAATTAATTTGTTTATTTATTTTTTTTCAATTCATCTACAAATGAGGTGGTGATGAAAAAAACCGTAAAAATCTATCTTTACCTTCCCGTACAGAAAATAGAAATGGTGCAGTGGTTCTTAAACTTTTGAACCCACGGCGCACATCTGGCATCTCGCAATCACAGGCGGCGCATAACAAAAGTCGCCCCCGACGAAGCGTTGCGCTAAGCGCAACGGGGGGGGGGTTCGGGGAGGGGGTGTCCCCCTCCCGGAAGGGGAAGAAATTTAAAAAAAGTGGAACCTCAAATGGTGCCCAAATGCTCACTTTTTTAAAAAACAGCATTTTTTCACACAACCTCCCGGGGTGATTCAAAGCCCAATTTGGCAGTGTTGCAAAATTTGTTACTGTTGAGTGAGTTTCGTATGCGGCCTTTTTCAATCTTATGACTACGGCTGAAAGAAAAGTTGGAGAAAGATTTGCTTGCGATTTTGAATGCTGTCGACGGCAGAATTTGTCGAAAACTGTACCCAATATTTGCCGATTTTTATTTTGACGAACTGAACGTTGACCTCTCAAACGGGAAAAAACTTTTCGAGATTTTTTTCGTCTTGGCGGCGCAGTGCTATTTGCTTCGCGGCGCACCAGTGCGCCGCGGCGCACAGTTTCAGAAACGCTAAGTTAGACAACGTACAAATGGTAAAACTTCAGTAACCCTGACCAAATGGAGGTTCCAAGTTTGTGGACGTGCTATTTGAATTCTCCACACCATCTGTTGCTTATTGCCAGCCTACTTCTTGGCGTCCGCCAATTTCCTGCTGTCG
>JASGXE010011953.1:0-13623 GCA_030068105.1 Sinentomon sp. SZTP_YWyxl
ATTAGGTCGTAAGGGAAAAACTTATTTTTTTCACCAAGTCGAGTTTTGTTTTCTGGAACGTTAGCAGATTCGCAACATTCACTTGAGTGTCCATTTCGTTCAAGTGCTCATCATTGGTATTTTAGACAATTATTATTACTGCAGCATACATACGATAATTATTATTATCATTGTTATTTCAGTTGGAATCCTTCTAAAAACGACCAATTTCACAAAGAGCGAATAAAACGGAAGCACTATGCTATTACTCCGTTAAGCCGTTCAGTGTTACAACACGCGATGCAGTCGGCAGATCTCCGTTGAAACGTGACAGTCCGAGTTGGAAGCCATGCCAGAGGCAGCCTTTCTTTCAAAAGGGTGCAGTATCGATACACAGCTGCTCAAAAGTACCTGGACAATCCTTGCCAGATGTCGGATTCTTTCGATTGAATCTTCTCTAATCTTTTTTTGAATTTTTTGGACCGAGGTTGCGTTGCGATGTCGGTCTTCTTGGAGAAAATTCTTAAGAATCACAACACATATGCGATTTAATCAAAACTGCAATGTGTCCTTGTCCATACAGGGTTTCCTAAAAGTCACTTGACAACCCCTGCTATTTGGCAGTTTTCAATCTCCTCTTGTGGGGCTATTTCTACAGATTTCAGGTTCAGATTGAGCAGGCTGACTGCTGCAGGTGTTATCCATTCGAATTGGAACAAACTCCACTCTAAGATTCAAGAGTTGCTTCAAAACTGCAATGCACTTTCCTGGGGTTGTCAACTGACTTTTGGGAAACTCTCTTTCTGGGGTTGTCTTCACAGGAGTCTACGAGTGGAAATTCCTTCACGGATACGATGTCCGACAAAGAACCACATATCTAGACAGACTGAGAGAGCTCGGCGCAACGGCAGGCCATAATCCAGAAGCTCGTTTGGTCATTCCAACTCCCATTTCTGCGAGGAATGAAATTCTATCGAGTGAGTCTAAGACACAAGATTTTATCGCCGTTTTATAAAGAAACAGGCCTGTGAACTGGAGATTGTGGGATTTGTCAAAATGGATAAAGTCAAATTGACCATGGTCTGTTGCCGTTTAGTGACACTTTCTGCCTTTGGTCAGTTAACAATGCCAATACTTTAATAATTGAACCAACTTCGATTGAAGGCAACTGAATTGCCAACAGGTACCAAGTGGACACAAATGACTGTTGGATTCCGATGTATGACATCTGGTCAAGCCCTAGGAAACATTTTTAACTTTGTCCAAAGTGGGAAACTTCTCGCTGCAATCGTTCGTTTCACATAACAGCGTTAATCTCATATCGTCCTCCGTTCAAAAAAACGAGTGAACATGCTCCCATCCAATGTTATGCTCTCCAGAAGTTTTACGGATCTCATCAAAAGTTCTCGAACATAGTCGATATTTTTAGTTCTAGCTAACACAGGGTCCATCTAATTTGAAATTTCAACAGGGCTTGATGCAACATCACGCCTCACACGAGTGTCATGATGTTCTGCGGCGCATGCTTCCATTGATGTTAAATGGCGCCTGAATTGGTAATGACTCCTATTTTCGAAGACTTTTTATAAGGAGTGTATAAAGGCAATTGCGTTGAGACAGGTTCATGGCTGACTTCTGCCAAATCCTACGAGGAGATGAAATCCGTGAACAGTGCATGTGCAGCTGAGAGGGACTCGCATCGTCTCATTTAATGATGACATAATTTCCTCCATTTAATGAAAAATGAAGAACCTCGCTCTGTGCGTCTTTTGTTTACCTTCACGTTCTCCAACATACTTTCCTGACTCCCCCCTCTCCCCATGCAAAACAAAGAGATACTTTGGTCATTAGAAGATTCGAACAGTCCAAAGGGAAAGACAAAATACAAGGGCTTGCCAGGTATTACCTACAGCCGGAGGGATATCGGATAAGAACTGTGGGTTTCCTTCCCAACGACAAGAAATAATTTATCTGCGGCGGTAAAACTTATCTATAAAAGAATCGATCGACCGCGCAATGTTCCGACGTTCCTTCCTTTCAGCAGAATCCCAAACCGACATCTCTCTGCATGGGAAGGGAAGCAGAGCTCTGCTGCAGAGCTGCCTTCCGGAAATGGCGGGAATTCGTGACAAATTGGCCGTGAAATTCGATATTTTGGACGGAAAAGAATGGCGGAAGAAGCCGATGTCTTACCTAGTGCAGTCTTAATAGCAGAGATACAAAATGATGAAACAAAAATGTGAGGATATTAAAGTTTGGTACCTATTTCCGTTTTCCTGCGAGTTCCATTCCACAGAACTCGATTCGTTGGGTTAGTCGTAGACAAATGACCAAAAATATTGGCCCTCATCCGGTGCCAAACTTTTAGTCCCACGGGATGAAAACGTCGCGCTTTGCGAGTATGTACAGCAAACAAGCAATTACTTCAATCATAAACATGGTTCCTGCACATGACAGTTACCTCGTGATCGGAGCTGAAAGAAAAGAGCCAAATTTTAAACTGAGGAATTTCAAACAATGCATTACCATTTCATTGCGCGTTTGGCAACTTTTGAAGGCAATTCTTCGCTCTTATCCTGCGCAGGCCGCTCAGTTTGATGCCCCCTCAGTCATGTGATATGTCACTTGCCACGCAATAAGTTGGTGTATAGGAAGGAAGTGCCGGTGAAGGGAACGACGAAACCGATGGGATATTTTTCCTTAAACTTCAGCCATTAGTGTCATTGGGTTTGGGTTCGAGTTTGACACTGCAATATCAATAACGGTTTCCGTGGACAGGTCATGGTTGGCTCAGTCTTCTCTGGTTTGTTTTTACACAGAGCAAACTCCTTTGAGCATAAATTCAAGCGAGACTGTTGCAGACAGGAAAGGAAAACGAGACGATTGTTGTCTTCGTCCCAACGTTATAGGAAGACGCTCAATTCTCGTTTGTTTTTTTTGTTTCGGTGAAGGTGGGTCTCTGATTTACGTCTGATGCTGTCTCCTTAAGTTGGGCACGAACTGTCGATGCGATGGATGGTGGGGAAAGTTGGACGAGCAGCCTCTTGAGGTTTCGAAAAAAGGATTACCGGATTCCCAATGCAAAAAAGTGGAGGAAACTGCAACGAGTGCAATCATTTTCATACATCCACTCCTTCCTTTCCTCCGGCAATTACATGGAGGAGCTACTAAAAGGCCTATGTCCCTCGGTGAACACTCCCAGGTATAATTATGTATATTAATTGGCTTAGATTCCAACGTCGTACGTGCTGTTTCCTTGGTGTGTACTTGATGGTGTGTCCCTCCTTTAATTGCACGGATTATTACGAATAATAATTGATCCCTTGACCGCGACATATAAGTGGTATTCTGTGGCCCTTACTGTTTTTGAATAATTTCATAAATGACGGAGTATGCATTTTGAAATCCAAATCAGGTTGTTCTGTTATGCTCAGAAATTGTCATCTCTTTGGACTCTGAGAATCTGCAAGGTAATTTGTTTGCAATTGAAGAATGGTGCGCGACATCTTCCATGGAGTTAAACCTCAGGCCCCTCGGTCTACAAGTATGATCTGCATGGCCAAAACGTTTCCGCGCAATCAAGCTTTGCGGCCATGTCATCACACACGCACAGAGTGTATTGGCAAGAACGACAATGTTTTCAGACTTTCAGTTATCTGTCGCATTAAATGCAGGAGACACCAACCGTCGATTTCATTGCAGAGCCGAGCTGTCTCTCTAAAGTTTAAATGGGGTTATAATATGGTGGTGATGTGGGGAGGTGCAAATCTAGGCACGGAAAAAAGAGAAGGCCTGGATGACATCAAACCTTGTGTTTGTTGTCAACGACTACACGTGTAGACCAGACCAGTGGCTGAATTGAAAGCACCTGTCCAGTGCATTCTTTCGTTTGATGCCGACCGACAAAAACTTGCTCCGAGTGTTTAGGTACTTCTTTGAAGTATGTACCAGTATAGTCGCGGAAAGTTTAATCGAATCATATCGGTGAGGGTGTGTTTTCAAGACCACACTCACAATCTTTATCGTCGGACCCACTCTCACCGAATTCTCACCGAATTCCCGTCTGTAATACTCACAGATACGAGCATGCACACAGCATTGGGGTTAATACAGGGCAGTCCAATGGTCTTTGGCCATTGCAAAATTGAAAACATGTTGTTTTTACCATATGCAGTTTGTGATCTGAAACTTTTTCCAGCATTAACCAGGGATGTGAACACTTCACTGGAACTATGTGTGCATTTTCAGGGTAGCCTAAATGTCATTTACCACAGTAAAATTTAAATTGGCTGCCTTTATCATCTTTTGCTATTCTGATAAAAGTCTTGACATCTGTGGTTTGGAGCTGGAAAACGTTTCAGATCACACACTGGGATAAAATTTTAATAACAGCAACATTGCATATTTCCTATGGCCAAAGACTTTCGGGCCACTCTGTATCGAATGCGGAATGCATCCCTCGCTTCTGTCGCAGTATTGTTTTTCAGGGATTGCCGTGTCATTGCCACAAGCAATCTGTCATATCGGTTCATTGCTACGCGGCACCAAGTGGTCACTCGATGACTGGAGAGCCGTTGCTGCCTCCATTCGAGCTCCTTTCCAGAAATGTGGCCTTCATCACCCCCTTCGCATTCTACAGGATGTCCCAAAAAGAAACCCCAAAAATCTTGTTTTGGTAAACGTCATCTTATCTAACAATACGAATAGATGTTGGAAGCGTTCTCCATTCATATTCAAGCATCTTTGCACTCTTGTCAACATGTTAATGGAGTACTGGGTGCAGTTCCTGGGGATTTGTGGTGGCGATGGGGCTGTTATGTTCTGCCTCAGCTCTTGCGAGTGTGCGGGTTGTGCAAATAGCAAGGAGTCAGGTCGGAGGAGCGTGGAGACAATTTTCCGCGGCTTCTTCATCGAAAACGTCTCTAATTCGGGCCATGGTGATGTTAGCAGTGTGGGCTGTTGCCTTGCAAAGTAACTTTGTTGGCTTCGTCAATCAAACGAACAAAAAAACGCAGGGCCTCTTTTTTGGGACACCCAAAATATTCGGGTGCCCCTTCGTTTATCATCACCCTTTCTGCGAATATACGAACCTACACGAGTGTCCGTGATTTCATTTGCGTTGTCCTGCTTTTCCTTGTTTTTTTTTTTTCTTCTTTTTTTTTAATTCAACACGATATGCCTTTTGCTCTCTCTCACAAAAATTTTGGACTCTCTCCCCCAAAGGAGTCCGAAGGCATTTTTGTCTGTGAATGCCAGATCTTTTATCACAACTTACGATTGCCCCCCTCCTCTCGCCCTCTCTCACCCCTAAAAGCCTACACACCATTTGCTATTCCTGCCTCACCCTTCAGGACGCCATCTTCTACAGTGTCGGAAAAATTGACCATGTGCATGGGCGATGCGTCACAAACTGTGATTTTCAAAATTCAGTCTGAAGTCGGTCAAAGTTGGAACCAAAAGGCATCCGACGAAGGATGAAATCGATTACAAAAGCCAGATACTTTAATTTCTGCGTTCTGATGTCTCAGAAACATACGAAACTTGAAAATATCAGAACATGTCGCGTTTAGTTGATTCGCCCGATACTGTACCACCACATAAAATAGGAAAACCTCCCAATATAGGTAGGTACTTGAAGAAAATAGAGTTTGGTGAAATAGACAGATGGGGAGAGGTGCTTGGATGGCGATAAAGTTTAAGGAAGGCAGAAAATTCTCGCTTTAGAATTTCGCAATCCACTTCTTTAGGCACACTATTATTATCGGTGAAATTCAATCTATTTGAAGCAGCAGCTATCTATAGAAAGGTGCGATGGGACACGGTCTCGTATAGACAGGGAGACTGCAGGCCTGAACTGGGATTTGGACCTAGATAATTCCCTCAATTGACTTTTAAATTCTGATCATAACGGGGATACACCAGTCGAAGCCGTAGCAGACACATGGCTGAATACACGTACACGGTATTAAAAAAAAATGTCGAACGAACCATTGCTGACATTATCGGAATTTCAAGGACACCGGGCAATGATTTCCCCAATCTCGTAAGCCCTGCGATACGCATATTCCTTCACGTATAATGCGTTTCGCAGCTAGTAACATGGATATACAACTACTACCAATGTACTACTAATGTACTGACTACGCGACGCACGGACGCGCTGAATTCTACACGTAATGTTGCCATGAGGTCTGAGCTGCGCGATCATAACCTCTGTTACAGTAGTCTATACCATCGATAACCTCTGCGTCCATTTCCAAAACTTTTTGTGGCGAGAACGCGTTCCCGAGATCGGAAAAGCTGTCAAAGGATGTTCGTTTTTTGCTGACCCTGTAGGTTAGCTAGGACAGCGGAAAAACCTGATAATAATTTATACGCGGTCCTCAAAATTTACCGGAAGATCAGCTTCCGCCAATTCATGTGTCAATGTTTCTCTCATTGCGTGGCAGCTTACATTTATACTTATGCGTTCCTATGCCGTCGGCATAGTAAACGCACACTCCAGTTTACTTACCCTGCCCCACCAGACAGTATGCATTCAGAAAAACGCTATGCTTGGCCATCTCTGGGCTGGTACCTACAGCAACTTTTTGGAAGCCCTGCATGAGTTGTTATGTTGCTGTGATCATTTGATCAGCATATTTTAATACGTTATTGGGTACATCCACTTCAACAAGGCCATTACTTTTAGATAGAATCCTGGAACCGGACTAGGTACGGGATTATCGAGTAGAATGTATGGTTCTGCCAGGCGGCGTCCAAAGTTAGAGAATTCTGAAATGTGGCAGAGAATGACCCGACTGAATTTGAACTCAATATAAAATGCCGCAATGGTTTTTTATTTTCATTGTTTCGAGTATGAGAGAGAGAGAAGGGATGGGATAGAAAGAGGGAAAAAAAGAAAGAGGGGGAGAGAGAAAGAGGGAGAGAATGAAAGAGTGAGAGAAAGAAAAAGGGTGCGAGAGGGAGAGGGAGATAAAGAGAGAGAGGCAGTGTGAGTGAGAGAGAAGCAGAGTTGGAGAAGAGAGGAGAGTGAGAGAAAAAAGATTATACACTCTAATTCAAAATGTCTTAAAGTAAGTCACTTTTCTCCCATTTAAGAGGGGGGACACTTTTCAGATACCCCCCCATGACTTACTTTAAGATATGACTTAATTTCAGACATTTGGAGGACATTTAAGATACCCCTCCATGACTTACTTTCAGACAGGACTGAATTTCAGACACACTTTAAGATTGAAAGGTATCTTACTGTCTGAAATTCAGAGCGGAATTCAGATAGCAAACTGTCTTTAATCTTAATTTAAGATACAGTGCATCTTAAATTCTGGATTCAGATGCACTTTATGACGGAAAGGTATATTCCTGAAATGACTCAGGTTTTTCAGACAAGAATGAAAAAAGTTCAGCCAACCATGAAGTAGACTGAATTCTTGCACTCACTTACAGATACAATTGACATCACAGTTACATGAACAGGAACAATTATTGCACAGCTCTTATCCATATTAAACATTCAAGAGTAACAATCATTACACATATAACACTAAATGTGAAATTAAGGATGGCCTATTTAACATCACAAATTTTTTCAGAATAGAAAACGTTGGGTGTTGGGGAATTTTGGTGCTGGTCAAAGGCCAGGATGGAAATTAGGAGAAATTTGCTTTTAACAGTAAATTTTTAAATGTGATTTTTTATTTAATACAACTGTTATGTTTCCTCATATCATTTCCAATTTTCTGTTTACTTACATTTTCGCCCTCACTTTCCACAATTTAAGACAACACGTCGCTGTCTTAAATTAAGATAGCACAACAGTTGCCTTAAATTAAGACAGCGCAAACTGTCTTAAATTCAGACGGTGCAAACAACGCAAAAACTGTCTGAAAATCTTAAATTCGCATGAATTATCTTAATTTAAGATTCCAAATCCAAATTAAGAGAGAATTTTAAGACAGGTTTAAACATTTCCACCTGTCTTAAATATTTTCAGACGCTTTTTTATCTTAATAATTCGTTCTTGTCTTAAAGTAAGAGATTACAGCAGTGTTTCAGATACCTGCTGTCTTATTTTAACATAATTTTTCAGTACGTGATCTAGAGTGTAGAATGACAGAGGGAGGGACGAAGGGAGAGAGAGAAGAAAAGAGAAGGCAGAGAGGTAGAGGGCGAGTGGAAGAAGAGAAAGGGGGAGAGAGAGAAAGAGATAAAGGGAGAGAGATTGGTGAGATTTCATCACGTTCAAAAACTCGCCGATTAAAAAGGTCACCGATCAAAAAGTTCCCGATCAAAAGGGCTCTCGTCAAATGGTCGCCCATAAAAATGGTTACGCGATCAAAATGCCGCTGTTCACATAGTCGCCGATCAAAATGTCGCGAAAAGGGGAATGCGAGCTTAGTTCCGTGTTCTTTTCTCCTTTATTCTCAACTATGACTCAGCTTTGGCCACGATTTTTTCTATTCCACCAGCTATTTTGCGGCGTAGTTTGAGCAACACGTCCGTGCGAATTTAAACCACTGCTGTGGGGTATTTCTCGACATTAGAAACATTTTTGACATTTTTGCCACATTTGCACCCCATGAAATGATGCCCCAGGAGAGGTATTTTGATTTTTCTACCATCACTCGATCGCGCGAACTTTTTGATTGCTGACTTTTTGGTCGCACGACCATTTTGTCGGCGGCATTTTGATCGTACAACATTTCTTATCGCGCCATCATTTGAGCGGCGATCATTTTGGCGGCCATTTGAATGGCGACATTTCGATCGGCGACCTTTTAAATCGCCGATCAGACCATTAGAACGGACACCAGAGCATGAGCGATGGAGAGCGGTAATAGAATGCGACACGATCTCGTATTCTGGCGAAGGGTAGAGACGATGGAAACGGCGATGAAACGTCTGGGCTGAGGTCTGAAGTATTCGTATAATGTTGCAACAAGGAATATCAATTTACAAATATCATCCGACCTGTGGAGCTGAGAGCCTGATTCTCTTGAAATTGCGACCAAACCATTCCCAACATCCAACCAACCGCAGAGTTTGGAACGAAAGTTGACATTACGGATATACGAATAACCTACTCGCATGTGCTGAGAACGCCTTTAGTGATACGTCGACGTTCCTTATTGGGACATTTCCTCCTTCTGCGGGAGAGGAGATGAGAGGAGAGGAGAGGAGTGAATACAAGCGCAAGATCGCAGTCGGACACGGACCGCTGCTTACAAGAGTATAGAGAAGGACTCCACCATATCAGGCCACTAAGTTGCTATTTTCATATTAAGGGTCATTAATCAATTTCGGAAACCGGAAATGTCAGACGTGCCCTTTAAAACCTTTAAACATATCCTCGCGCAGGAGAAGGTTTTGTGTGTGGTCGAGTGTTATTTAAGCAGAAGGCGGGCGACTACTTTGGTTTTGGTTCGGTAGGAAAATCATGAAGAAAAATAGCGCGAAAGGAGTCGAGATGACTGCATGGAGAAAGGCGAATGTTGAGATTTTACGAGCAGAGATAGAATCGGAGGAAAAAATGTGCAAAAGCATTCATTTCGCCGAAAGGCAGATCGAATTCCTTTCCTCTGCTATTCATTTTGGGAGATGCTTTGTTTCCATCTGGGCCTGACCAAATCTGGGACACGGCATGGGGAGTTGCTGATTGCGAAGTGAACATGGTGGCATTTGGTCATTATTCATTGGGCAAATATGACTGCCACCATTGTCCAATTATTTTCCCCCAAAAAAGTAACTTTTCCCGGTGTCTCGTGCCACCGTTGTCCTCGCATTATTATATCCATCCGACTCAGGTTTTAACTACACATAGGTCTAGGAAGCTGCTCGGTTTGCGACTGCGAGCGAGCAGCGCTTCTCTCATAACCTTGCCCAACTTGCATTTGGGTGAGAGAGGGACGGAGAGGAGAGAGAGTGAGAGGGAGAAAGGATTTAATTTTAATTTAATTTTTTTTTTAATTTAATTTCACATACTGCCCCAAAGAACTTTGGGGGCAGGGAGCACACGCTCCAAAGTACCTAACACATCCGTTTAAAACAACATCGTCAAACAGAGTAAAAAAAACAGATAGTCACCAAGTAAAAACAAATGGCAACTGTTTAAAAATGCGTGAAACGCATGAGAAAAAGCTCCTGTTTCAGTGATGCACGGAATTTAAATGGGGGGAGAGAAGTCCAAGATGTCTGGTTTTTGGAGGAAGTGCCTCGGAGTGCTTTGGAAACAACCGAGATGGGGCGTCAAGGGAATTCCATTCTCTTATTGTTTTTGGAAAAAATGAATTCAGATGAAAATTGTGCCTAGGTGTTGGATATGAAAAGCAAACCCGTGGTCGGAACGGCGTTGAACAGGCTTTAGAGAATAGCAGAAAGGAAGCGGAACAGGGCATTTTTGGCAAACAAGGTCAGAAAAATTTTTGAGCCGGCGGTTACGTCGTCTATCACGAAGGGGTTCAAGTTGTAGGTCTGATAGGATAGCTGACACAGAAGCACAGCGACGGAAGTTTCCGGAGATAACTCTGGCAGCACGTCTCATGGGTACTCTCTAAAAGATGAATCTCGGAAGCAAGCATCGGGGCCCATGCTGCGCACGCGTATTCCAGCACTGGTAGCACAAAGGACACATAGGCCTTTCTTCTCGCTGCAGGAGTCGAATACTTAAGATTCCTTTGGATGAAGCCGACAAGCCGACTCGCTCTTGAGGCAGGCGACCGAATATGGTCGCCCCAACTGAGGTCGGCTCTAAGGATTACTCCTAAGTATTTATAGGCGGGAACGTTTTCTAATGGAGTCCCAGATAGGCAATAGCAGGGAATCAAGTTCGGGGGATGGTTAACGCCTCGGGAAAAGCACATTGTTTTGCATTTATTAGGATTCAGTCTGATTCCCCATAGGTATCGCACCACTCAGAAATGCGGCAAAGATCATCAGACAGTGTTTGGATATCAGCAGGTTTTTTGATCGCTCTGTAAACGATGATATCATCGGCGAATAGGCTAATGCAGGATCCCAGACCATCAGTTACGTCATTCACGTAAATTAAGAAAAGAATCGGACCAAGTACGCTATCCTGTGGGACTCCTGAAGGGACAGGGCGAGGTGTAGAGAGTAATCCATTTACGGACACTTGCTGTGTGCGAAGAGAAAGGAATGATGAAACCAGTTGAACAGTTCCAGCTGGGAAATTAAGAGAAATAAGTTTGTTTATCAATTTGTCGTGTGGCACAAGGTCAAAGGCCTTAGAGAAATCAAGAAATATCGCATGCACTGGGTAACTCGCATCTAGGGATCTGGAAACATCGTCGACCAGATAAATAAGCTGCAATTCGCAGGACAAGTTTTTCCGAAAACCAAACTGATTTGTGTGCAAGATGTTGTTCTCAGCAATATGACTTAAAAGGTGGCTAACAAGTACTTTCTCAAATAGTTTTGATGCAATACAGGTCAACGAAATTGGGCGATAACTATAGATGGCAAATCATTAGGCATGCCCTTTTTGGTATTGGAATGACAATGGCCTTTTTCCAGTCACAGGGGAAGTACCTCTCTGCAGATATTAGCCGGAATAGGTGAGTGAACACGGAGGCCAACGAGGGTGCCAGCTCCTTCAGTATCTTATCTTTGCCGGAATACCGTCAGGCCCAGCTCCCTTTTTAGGGGAAAGCGATTGGAGAAGCTTAAGAACACCTGCATAGGATATCAGTAAACGGTCAGGTTGGCCAGGTGGATCAGAACGAATACTTGTTACAACTTCAGAAGTCAGAGGTTGGGATGAGGGAGAGAAAACACTACAGAAAAAACTATTGAGCATTTCTGATAATTCAAGGGGGTCGGAAACATTATCGCCTGAGTCATTTGTCAACATTTTCAGGTGGGTATTGTTATTTTTGAGGGATTTGATGTACCCCCAGAAGCCCTGGCAGTGTTGGCTGGACAGAGCGGTGTCAATGAAACTACTAAAAAGTTGAGAATTAAGCTGTGCGCAATCTCTGCCCAGAAGCTCATAGGAAAAAATGTCATCATGCTTGCCGGACTTTTTGGCACGGGCATGCGCCAGTCGCTTTTTGGCGAAAAGTTTCTTTAGCTTGCAATTTACCCAGGGGAACTTGGCCTTGTGTGTAACTTTCCGAGGTGGTATCAGACTCAGAATTGAAAGACGCGTAATTTTTGATGACGAACCACAGGCCTTCGGCATTTAGAGAGCCTGAGAACGGATAAGAGAAAAACGGGTTAGATTTCAAAACTTGGTTCAATTTAGTCCAGTTGACCAAGCGAAAATTTCGAATAGAGAGAAAAAAATAAAAAATTCGAATAGGATAGAGAAAGAGAGAGGGAAAGATGGAGAGGGCGAGAGAGGAGAAGGGAGAAGGGAGCACGATAGAGCAGCGAGAGTGGGAGAGAAAGGTATAGAGAGAGCGACAGGTATAGAGAAGTGAGGGAGAGACAGGGGAGAAGGAGAGAACAGAGCGAAATTGAGCAGCGAGAGAGAGCGAGGGGCAGAGACGCGAGAGAGTGAGGGAAAGAAACAGAGAGCGAGAGAGTGAGAGAGATTTTTTCAACTGGAGCTTTTTCTTGCGGAAATTCTGCGAATTAGATTAGATGATTAGAAAAAAATTGCCTTTTCTAAAATTTCGAAATTTCAAAAAATCTCAGAAAATTTTAAAATATTCAAAACTTCCAGGTGTGATCACTGACATGAGGGTGGGAAGAGTTGGTGATCAATCTGGTTTCACCCTATTTGTTGAGAGAATCCGGTCTAAGTCTTTGTTTGTCAAGAATCAAGAGGGTAATAAGGTAAATAAAATGTCCCATTTATCTTGCAAGAAACTCTCTCAGAATGGTTGACGGGAAACAATGACAAAGACACAAAAACAATATGCAAGGAAGGAGAAATAGGAAAATAAATAGAACTCAGAAAGACAGCTGAAACGTCAGGAATTGGCAACGCGACGCGACGCGATGTGACACCTACTCACGCTGGTGTGGTAATTGCGTGTGGATGTTGTCCGGATTTCATAACAGGATTGCTTGAACCAACGTGTGTCAAGTTGGCCGAGCACTTATCTCGGACTTCGCTCTAATTTGTGGGTCGTTTATGATATGTATGTGCAGCGAACCAGTTTATACAACATCCAAACGGAAGTTGCAAAGAAAACTCAAATGCCAGACATGCCAAACGTCGAGGTCGTCGGCCAGATGCCTCATTTTTTACAGAGCCTTGCCTTTTGTATAGCTATAAACACCTATGATGCACGCTCTGTTCAGTCTGTCCAAGGATGAAGGAGTTAGTCCCACAATAATTATTCTGCACAAATTAAGCCGAAATTTCCTGCAAAAATCTGCACAAAAATGAAGAATCTTGCCGGCTAACTGGACATCAAATTATCCGGCATTATAGTTTTCTCTATAACTTCAGTTTGGAGGTTGCACAAACTATGGAGTCTGCTGCACAAATCTGCACAAATGCAGCACAAACGACCTGCGAAATCTGAACGAAATACGAGGCCAGCCAACTTGACGCACGTTTTGAACCACTCGTCCTCACGAGGAGAACGAGGTGAAACAGGAAAGGACAACAACAAGGCGGAAAATCGCTCAAGTTGGGGTGAAAAATTATTGAATTATCTTTTAAGAAGG
>JASGXE010011954.1:0-14479 GCA_030068105.1 Sinentomon sp. SZTP_YWyxl
TTCATCTGGCGTCATCAATATTTTTGGATACGCCACAGTCACTCGATCTGGGAATTCCTTATGCGATTCCAAGCACTCACCGTGTTTGTTATGCTCGTCCTCGCCTCCGTTGACGTCACAGCGAAATACAACACCACTGCAAGAATCAAACCGCGCATTTTGTTTGGTGGAATGGTGTGGTGGGACAGGTACGAGTATGTGTGACAGCTCGTGTCCCTGGATTCCTCTGTCCAAAAAGAAATTTGGGGGTACCTACGAACACACAAAGCAGTAAAATAATGAGTTCAAGTCAATTTAACAATCGATGTTCAGGATATGCCCGTATTGAGCCGGAAACAACCCGAATGGCATTACCGATTTCGGAGAATCGCAATTTCGAACTTCGTCATCAGTGGGAACTTGGCTACAATTCAAGCAAATTTTCCTTTTGGGACGAATCATCACATAGTGGAACTCACTTTTCCTTGAGAATATTTTCACAGATCCTTTAAACCTGGTCACATTTCAGTTTAGACATGGAATCTTTGTCTATGAATCATGGAGTATATTCTCAACACATTATTCATGTATTTTAATTGAATTGAATTTGTACACGAGTATTTTAGGAATCACCTCCTTTCAATATTGACGACACAAAGATGGTCAATTATGCACCAAATAAACAATTACAAAAGGGAAGAACACATTTGCAACCAGGATAATGCATACAAATGTGTCGCAACAGGGCTATCTATACAAACAAAGATCATTGATAAAAGGCATTAGCGAACAGATGGGATTGATGCTTAGGCCTTTACCCATGCATCGACGGTGCCTCTCCTGTTAAGGTGCCATCGACGGTCATGCCCCAATTGCAGATGACCTTTTCCTGTTCGATCAGTTGCATATAGCCTTTGAATTGTTATGCTTACGATTTTTCTCATTGTCATGTTTTTGGGGCGGAAACTCATAAAAGCATGGTACCTACAGGAACACTGCCTCCTTCAGGATCAAGCTTGAGGCTATAGCATTGCTTGAGCCTGATATATCAGGCTCGGGTCTTTGACTGGCCTGACCCTGAAGGACTACTTTCTGGGCTTCGATATTTGGAAATACTCGTATACTTCAGGATGTCACAATCCCAGAGAATAGAACACTTTCCTTGTATACTGGCGGCGGAAAAAGATCACCCATACATGTGAAAAATTTCCATTCTTGAGATTTTAGCAAAAACTCCATGCTGTAGAAATAAAAGATCTTCTTTCATCACTGATGTCAAAATCTGACACCTCTAGAAAGCTCCGTTGCGATTTGGCGCTTTAATTTCTACCAAATGCATAAGAGTAAAAAGAAAGAAAAAAAGTTTCGGAGGCAACAGTCAGATGGGAAAAACACATGTGTGAGTAATCTTTTTCCGCCGCCACTATACATTATTACAGTACACTTCCAGATAGTTTTCACATGGCGGATATAGCACGTGCGCGTCCATCAGAACCTCCTTGCACAGCACATCGGAAATATCCAACCAGAGTTGTGTTGACATCCGTTTACTGTTGTATAAAACTGGGCAAGATGGCTCCCAATCTATATGTAAACACGTCAACTTGTCCATGGCTTCAGTTGTTATACTGAAGCAGATTATTTCATTGCATCGGTGACACGCAAAAAATTGCTCAGGTATAACTCTCTGCCAAATACTCATTTGCTGTTTGCGTGATCATTTTCTCGTGGATATCGTGCCCGATTGTGTTTATGCTCATCGGAATGTGAATGGCGTCCTTATCGCAAGGCAGTATCCTAATGATCTCGGCTAATCATGACCACTTCATTCGTTCATCGTGGAGCAGCCGTATCAAGATGTGACATACTAACGCCGGACTAGCTACTGGACCTTATGTAAGATCTGGACTACCACAAATAGCAGCACACCTTTATTGTGGCCATTTGAGAAGCTTTTGGTGGACAGGGAAAATCGATCAAGCTGAATGAGATACGATCTCTCACAAGGTTATGCATAGTTATGTTCGATGTGCTCTCCGCCTCTTCTCATAGGCTTTCGAAATTGTGGGCTCCCCTTAACTCACACGTGTATTGAGGTTTTTCTCGGTAGGGCCATTTGAAACGCAAAGGTTTTCGCGCGATAGTCTCATTCAATAAGTCTTCAACGCAGGACTGAATTCTGGCTGAATGTCGCACGAATAACAGCGCAGAAATACGAATAGTTGACCATGCACCTCTCTGGTCGATTTCGAACAGTGACAGTTCGATTGTCAACGAGGCGGATCTCACTTTGAACTACTGCATGAAAGATGAGACCCTCTCCACATTGAAGCATGACTTTCTTAACGCTCCATGTCATTCTACGATGCAAAAAAAGGTTTCACATGACGTACCAAAACGTTTTTACTTTGGTGAATGATGATAATTACCATTTGCAAATACTTTTCTCACATTTTGGTATCTATTATACAGTGTGTATCGGAAATCACATACCGGGGGTACACGAGTGAATTTCTGGTGTGATTCTGGACGAAAAATGTTTTATAAATTAAAATTTTTACTCAGAAACAGAAACACTCGTGGAATGTAATTCCGAACACTCTGTAGAGATGTTACAACTTTAACAATGTGAAACTTAGCCACAAAGTGATTCCTGGTTCGGTTCCTGTACTCGAAAAGGTTATGTTGAATGCACATGTGCCAGGTTGACGGCAGATAGGGGGCAGTTTCCTTGTAGATTATGTAGATGACTTTGATCCTCCTGCTTTGATTTCACCAAAAGCAAGTAAAATGCCGTTGGTAAACATTCGCTAAAAAGATTCGAAAACATATATGTTTCAATTTCTGTTCACGAAGATTGTATACACACTATCAAAAGTCTTCGAACATAAGAGTTCATGATTCATTTAGGTGCATTTGGAAACAATGGCAACATGCACCGCAAAACATCACGACTCTCGTGAAAGGCGTGAAACTGCACCAAACCCTGTTGAAATCAGATAGCCCCTGTGATTTAGGCGAGCTTGCAAGCACTTTACTGGTGGCTTCTGCATTCATTGTGTCCACGATTGCAGCCGAACGCAACGTCCAATCTTAACCCAATTTGGCAGGAAGTAGTGTCCGGCGAATGTCTCAGATGAGTTCGAAGATGAGTTTTCGTTCAACTCCTTCGACTGTAAATGGGGTGCAAACCCCCCGAAAGAAAAACGTTATTTGTAGCAGTACGCAACGTCCAATTTTAACCAAATTTTACAGAAAGTAGTGTCCGGAAAATATCTTATGGCTGAATTCGAAGATTGGAATTTTCGTTCAAACCCTTCGACAGTAAATGGGGCGCGAACCCCCCGAAAGAAAAACGTTATTTGCAGCGGCATGCAACGTCCAGGTTTGACGAAATTTGGCAGGAAGTAGTGTGCATCGAATGTTTCGGACGAGTTCGAAGATGGGCATTTTCGTTCAACCCCTTCGACTGTAAATGGGGTGCAAACACCCCCCCCCCCCCGAAAGAAAAACGTTATTTGCAGCGGCACGCAAAGTCCAATTTTTACCAAATTCGGCAGGAAATACTGTCCGACGAATGTCTCGGATGAGTTCGAAGATAGATGAGCATTTCCGGTTCAACCCCTTAGAGTGTCCGGAAAACATCTTATGGCTGAATTCGAAGATTGGAATTTTCGTTCAACCCCTTCGACTATAAATGGGGTGCGAACCCCCGAAACAAAAGAGTGATTTGCACCGGATCGCAGCGTCTAATTTTAACCAAACTTGTCACACAGCAAACTCCGGTGAATGTCAATAGGCTGGGTACGAAGATGGGAATTTTCGTTCAAGCCCTTCGAGTGTTACAGGGGTGCGAACCCCCCGAAACAGAAACGTTAGCCAAAATTGACTAAAAAACAAAATTGGCATAAGGAAGTATCCGGCAAATATCTTGGCTGAGCACAAAGATGGAAATTTTCGCTCGACCACTTTGAGTGTAAATGGGGTGCGAACCCCCCGAAACAAAAAAGTGAATTGCGGCGGAACGCAATTTAAACCAAAATTGGCATGAGGTTGTGTCCGGCAAATATCTTGGCTGAGTGCGTAGATGAGAATTTTCGTTCAACCCCTTTGAGTGAATATGGGGTGCGAACCCCCCGAAACAAAAAAGTGAATTGCGGCGGAACGCAATTTAAACCAAAATTGGCATGAGGTTGTACCCGGCAAATATCTTGGCTGAATGCGCAGATGAGACTTTTCGCTCAACCCCTTTGAGTGAATATGGGGTGCGAACCCCCCGAAACAAAAAATTGATTTACAGCGTCCAATTTTATCAAAATTTGGAACAAGGTATGCGGCAAATGTCTTGGCTGAGTCCGAACATGGAAATTTTCGCTCGACCACTTTGAGTGTAAATGGGGTGAGAACCCCGAAAAACAAAAAAAAAAACGATTTTCCAGCTAGCACCTGTTGGTGCTTTTCAAGCTGATCTCTTGAGAAATCCGAGCTTGTCGAAGGGGTTATTGGTTTTTAGGTCGAAAATCAAAACGACAAGAGCATATCTGTTCGGGGTTCAATGGTCATGGTCAATTTCTTACAGAATAGATACTTTTTTACATTGAGCGCCGTGATCTTTGGGGCCCGAACAACATCATTTATGAGGATATGCCGATGCGAAAGCAAGGCAAGAAAAGTGAATGTTGTCGTTTGCCGCTGCCTTTTGTTTTTATGAAAGGCCGATAACTTTGTCCAAAAACAATGAAAGATGTTTTCAAATATAAAGGCATTTGGTTTGGCTATACGAATTTCAGCACAGGGGCATTCCAGTCTCTCAAGTTTACCAACAGAGTGTTCCACTTAAAGGAGGCCCCGCGTTTTTTAGTTGGTTTTTCCCACCTTTTCACTTTGCGCTGTAAAATTCTTTCAGATTCCGATGTTGCTTGACATGATATTTCCTGCTGCATGTGGTTTGTTAATTGTTCAGAGTCTGGGCTTGGCGGGGACTGCTGGGCCAGACTTCGGACTGATTTATGCCGCTGTACTGGGTGCTGTTGCGGATGTCCACTTCCACCAACCCGTGTTCTGGCTCCCTTTTGCGCCTTTGTTTCTGACCTGTCACCACCCGTTTGGCACCATTAGGATTTGGAAGGACTCTTTGCCCGTGCAGGAATGCCAAACGTTGTTTAAAGGATTCCCTTTTTCTTACGTCGAACTCAGTTTCACGACGTTATCCACCACAAAAATGCGTTGATAAACACATGCGTTGACACAATGTCAACACAATGCGTTGACACAATGTCAAGCCCAAATCTTCAATTAAGCTATAGCCGGTGCAAGCCTGGAACAGAAAAAGGGCAAAATTGAAAATATACATCATAGGGGCCTCTTTTGAGTGGAACACCCTGTATATGGACAAGCGCTGTGGTGCAGAAGGAAATGTGTGATTACTTTGATAATGTTTACCACAGTTACCCTGCGGATTGGGATTAAAGGTTCCGCAACCGCACATCACACATCTGTGACTTTTGAGGTTTTTTTTGTGTGTGTCACATCATGGGATTTCCTTTTTATCGCTCCTATCGCGAATTTTTCGTGACAAGAATTGACAGGCACGATAATTGTTTTTTAGATGTCCAAGATTTGCAATTAAAGACATTGAAGTTAAAGAGAATGAAATTGAAAAGCATTTAACTTGATCACCTGGTTTGGAAATCGATACTATTGCAGCTGACTTTCGTAAAAAAGAGATATCTGCCCAAGGAGAAGAACAACGGCAGTGGGTCGTGTTTTGCACGAACTTAACGAAAATAAAAGGGAAAATGATAACAGAAATTATAGCAGTGAAGGCAATGACCATGGACACATCTTGTTTTCGTTTGGGAATCGAGACGTTGAAAGAAAACTTTGGCATGTGACGATTTTGAATGCGGAATATCATCAGGAATTGTCTCAGCGTTCTTGAAAAACGAATCTCGATGATTGAGACAACACATTAAAGAACATTTAATTTTTGGAGTCTGGCGGGATATGCCCCCCATCGAAAAGTTTGTTTTGTTCTGGGCTGCGTTGGAAGTGGCACAGTACGGTTATCGAAGCTATCTAAAGAAGAAGCAAGTTGCTTTTCGTTTGATGTTCAACTATGCACCCAACCTCGAAGTTCGCGTTCAGTCGAAATGTTTTGCCTTTTAATGCGCAGTGCAATAGGAATTCCAAAAAAGACGGAACCAATTTTCTTTATTCTGTTTGATGAAGTCTATTTTCGGTGCAATTTCCTGAATTAATCTCCAGGCGCTTTCATATGTCAATCCAGGTATTTCATATTCATTTGGGGAATATTTGTTTATTTTTGGAGACATTAAACAACTTTCTCCGTTTTTTTTGGAAACAGCACTGAAACTGGAATCCATCGGCTACCGATGCCATAAAGCCAATAAATGAAAGCGCAAGGCGTTCTCTTTCCTTTTCAGAAAGGCAATCTGGATCGCCTGAAAATTGTATCGCTTAATATCTAACGGAGAAACAACCGAACAAGATTGGGAACCGTCATGTGCACGAACATTGTTCTTCTTCATCTTTCTGGAAAGCTTTTGATTGAAAAGTTGACGAGTTCAACATTTTGTCATTGAAAATTTTGAACGAACTTGTTACGCTGATGGCAATCATTGATCAGGCTCAAGGCTAAGAAAGGGTTATTCACACATCAGTTTGTGCACGGATTATGCCACGATGGTCCGAGAGAGGTATAAAAACCGGGGTTTTAGGAACGGTTAAACTCCACACGCTTAAAACAACAAGCTCGCCTACTACGCTCGGTATTCTCTTTCACGCGTTCCTAGTAATAAGTCCTTTAAAATATCGCCTGTGTTCGAGGACTTTTGATAAGCTCCGTTAAATGTTCCAGGACTTTTGTTATGCTCCGTTAAATGTTCGAGGACTTTTGATAAGCTCCGTTAAATGTTCGAGGACTTTTGATAAGCTCCGTTAAATGTTCGAGGACTTTTGATAAGCTCCATTAAATGTTCGAGGACTTTTGATAAGCTCCATTAAATGTTCGAGAACTTTTGATAAGCTCCATTAAATGTTCGAGAACTTTTGATAAGCTCCATTAAATGTTCGAGAACTTTTGATAAGCTCCATTAAATGTTCGAGAACTTTTGATAAGCTCCATTAAATGTTCGAGAACTTTTGATAAGCTCCATTAAATGTTCGAGAACTTTTGATAAGATCCGTATGAGAAGACGGTGGTGCGTTCCAAAGTCCTCTTCTTCGTCGTGAAATGGCTGCACATCGTAAGAAGCACGCAAGGAAAATGGGAGGAAATGAAACAGCAATGAAAAAAAAAATTATCACTTTGGAATACAATTTTATCATTATCAAAAGGAACGCGTCACAAATCGCAGGCTGAGGCAATATTTGTTTGTGCTCGACGTCGAATTGGTAAAACAAGGAAGCGATCGACGTGGTAGGAACGATGCGGCAGGCAGTCTTTGCTTATGATCATCGTACGGTGGTGTCCTTGCAAATTGCGACATCGTCTTCACCTTTTCAGCTTGTTCTTGTTCGAATTAGCTGTCACATGGAATGTCTGAAACAGGGAAAAGAACGTTGGAATCTCTGAAGTTGAAGTTTGCTGTCAGTTCAGAAATGGGGCATTTGTAATAATAATGCAGTGACAGAAATGTCTGCTGTTTAAAAACTCAAAAGCATTTTACTTCAAGCAATACTGGCTCCTTCCAACATGGCTACGCATTATCCTTTTTTTCCATATAGGGAAAATTCTCCTATTCATTTGCAACATGGCAATGAAACTATCTTGAAATTCAGTAACACCGCTCGCATGGAGTCACTTTTCACCTAGAGATATATCAAACTCTCTCATATTCGCCAGAAGCCCCTCGAAGAAGAGTTATCAAACTCTCCTAAAACTCCACAATTCGATAAAGTATAGACTTTTTTAGTGTAAAACCCTGGATGAAACAACCCGGCAAAAAGAACCAGCTTCCACACATTGCACCGCGCCATATAGATACACCATAGGATCATCGAAAAATAAAATACGCCACATGGATACACCATATCGAAAAATAAATTTTTACATTCCTGTGGTGAAGATTTGCGCCAGAGTTTCAAACGGTTCATCATGATTGGCCATAACGCCAATGAGCACCTTTTGCGAAAACACATCCCCGGATTTTTTTTCATCTTAAATGAGACCATTCCATCCGCTCCATTAGACGAAAAAGTTTACGAGGAATTATGAAAATGGCATGGCTAATGGTGGGAATTGAAGAGACGCTATATCATGAATAAGCGTATAATTCAACATCCCCATGTGTCCATAAGCCGTTGTGGTGTGAAGAAAATATGGCATATCGGTACTATTATAGGTGTGCAACTGGCATTATACAATTATTTTGGTCCAGCTCTCAGATGTTCCCTATCCTTTGCTTACCTCAACGAGTTGGTTATTCAGGCAGAAAAGGAATTGAAAAGCCCTCTGACATTGTTCGGCTTCCTTCCGAGAGAATTCTCCTGTGTATGTTGAAAAAAATTTGTAAAAATCTCTGGCTATTAATGCAACGCAGATAAAGGAAAGTATAAATACACACAACACGTTATACACAGAGTCACACAAACAATAACTCCCGCAAGCAAAATCGGCTTGGTTGACTTTTACATAGATCATCATGCTTGCATAAGCAACACGTCTGAGACCACGTTAATCCGTTCTGAGTGACACCGAAATATACCTTGACGAACGACTGCCGGCGTCAGGTTTCAGAAAATTAGGCCCACCTTCACGTATTCACCAGGGAGGCGCAAGCATCAAGAATTTCCCCCTGAATTCCAGCTGAATCGAGTTAAAAACGGCATTCTTACAATTCTTACGCACATTTCTGAAAGATTGAAAAACGCAAGAACTTGTGGTACAAGTAATTTTCCCGCCACTGTACACATCACATTTCCCAATTGAATTGAATTGAATTTATTAGTATAAGGTACTTTAAGGGTACACCCCATATCGTGCACAATGGAACGGACAATAATAAATCATACAATGCACAAAACCAATGCACAAAAGCAAATTATAGGCAATGAACACAGAATTAGGCGACAAGAAACCGCAAAGAAATGACATTTATTTATAAACAGAAAAAGTGAGCACAACAGGCTCAGCCAACAAACAAAACAAACAAGCAAACAAAACGCCGCACCTGATAAGCGGCGACGAAGAGTGTCCACCGTCAAGGGGGATGATAGAACGCAGGCAGGAAGAGAATTCCATTCTTTGATAGCTCTTAAAAGAAAGGAAAATTTGCCCACATCTTTTTTAAACGACAACTGCCTGACCTTGAGCGAGTGGTCGTAATGAGCACAGAAGGAAGGGAATTGGATGTGTGACAACCCCTCCCCATCCTCCAGAGTTACTGAGAATTTTAAAGAAACTCAATACTCGCTGTTCACTCCTCCTCTCAGCAAGGCTTTTCCACCCAAGACTCCTAATCATTTTGGTAACACTACTCCTCTTTCTATAGTCCCCAACAACAAAACGGGCAGCTTGGCGTTGAATACGCTCAATGGCTCGAACCTGAGCAGAAGTTCGAGGGTCCCATGCACAAGGTGCGTACTCTGTGATTGGCCGTACCAAAGACAGATAGGCTAATTCCCTGATCCTACGCGGGCACTTCCAGTAATTTCTCTTCACAAAATGAAGCGCTCTGGAGGACTTCTTTGTAACGGTAGCAACATGAGCAGCCCAGTCAAGATTGCTAGTTAATTTAACCCCCAAATAAACAACTTCCTTACAAGGGGATAAGGTAATTCCTTTCAGAACATAGCTGAAGGCTTCTTAGCCCTGGATGGTGGATGAGGGAGCATTTGTGGGCATTTAGATTCATTTTGGAGAAACACACCATTGCGAAATAGACTCCAAATCCTGCTGCAGGGCAGCGCGATCATCAGCTGAGTCAACCTGCCTGTACACAATACAGTCGTCGGCAAAAAGCCGGATTTTTGAGCTGATTTTCGAGCATATGTCGTTTACATAAACAAAGAAGAGCAGAGGTCCGAGTATGCTTCCTTGCGGAACTCCTGAGTTTACTGGGCGTGGTTCTGAAAGATTCCTATTGCTGTCATATTTGGGCAAGTCAGATGCAGAGCCAGCCAAGTCAATTTTTGCGATATTAAGTATTTGGTATTTTTGGAAAGGTCTTTTTAAGCTGCATAAATTTTTGTTCTTTCTAAATTTTGCAAAATTCATCAAAATTGCTGAAAAATCGTCTGAAATGAGGAATTTCTGCAAAATTCCCTTATGAGAGGTAAATGCAGCCAACAAATAAGGGACTTGGACGGATTGACCAAGACAGATAAACTCTTATCGGGAAATTGCAGATGCAGCCAACTCAATATCACGAACTTGGGCGGATTGACCAAAACGAACGAGCTCTTTTCGGGAAATTGCAGATGCAGCCAACTCCATTTGAAGGGAAAAGGGGACATCAATGTGGTACTCAGGTACCTGCTTGGTTCAAGTGATGCTTGGGCTAATAAAAGTGGAGGATCGATCACGCCAATAATGAAGGTCCCTCAGCGGGAGATCCACCCCGCAGCAGACTTGTGTCGGCATCACTTTTTAACCGATGTATTGATGCCTTTTTGACACATTTTGATGCTGATGAAATAAAATTTACAACTCAGGCGCTTATTTTATATCTCTGTGGATGCCTGCGCTCTCTCACCCTACTCACTATGGTTTTCTCTCCTTCACTTCTGTCGCATCAGCAGCCGAGAGTTGAATGCTCTTTTCGTGGACCTGCTCTTGTTTTGCCTTCAACCGAATCCAAGCCGCCAAAATTGGAGTTTCCTTCTCATTTCCAAAATTGCACGATGGACAAAGATGGTCGACAGGCAATGCCATGTGCCGTTGAGGTGGCGGAGATCTCATCCACACCCATCCCAGAAAAGATCAGAAGAACTGCTTCTACGAGCTTGTCACTCGAAACGATGGTATTTGCAGGAAACGGCAAGCTTCTGGTCATATGAGATCTGATACATTTTTCGTTTCCATGTCCATTTCCAATCGGCTTCTTTCGGTTCACTTTTTCCTCTCTGCAAAATTGAAGCGCAAAGTTGACGCAAGCTCAATGTAGAAAGTGGCAATGTTGGAAATAATGCGACATATCCGCACATCCAAAAACAGCCGGCCTCTTATGTTGTCTCGCTGTTAACAGAAGAGAAAACCTGTGGTTTTGCGGGCTGTTGACAGAAAGCAGACAACCTCTGTTGCTGCGCGTATATTCTGCTCATGTGTTGGACACCATAAAAAGGTCCCACCTACCCAATGCCGTCCTTGCCAGCTGATAGACATTGAGTTCTGGCTGTGTCCACCCATTGCTTATTACCAACATGCGACTTGGTGTTCGCCCGCTGCTCAACCACAACTTATGGACTGACGCCTACAACGACAAGAGTGCCATTGCGCAGTGAATGATAGGCTTTGGCATATTCTCGCCTTCTACGACAATCGTTTCAACAATAAACATTTTCTTGTCCGTTTGCCATGACTTTTTGCGGACTATTTTTCCATTCAAGGCAACCCTTATTGATGCACACAACAGCCGCCACCGCATGCGCCACCTCACATTAGGCAGCATCTGGATAGAAAGCATCCACAAGGCGCAGGATTTCTCCACCGGTTATGCGTGGAGGCAAACCGTGAGGCACCGTCCATGATTTTAATTTTGGTAGAGTTCACCCTTTCGGTGACGAAAGTGAAACTAACAGTGCACTGCGAAGAAATTTTAGAAAGCGGTCAATGGAAAGGTCGACTCAATCAACTGTTTATCCCAACAGGCCATATATCCGTTACGCTGGCTGTTTTCATTTTATCTATACGAACACAACCAATCCACTTGTCACCGGGAGAGCAGAAAAGGCAGATGGGTCATCGCTCGAGAAAATTGCAATTTCGAAATTTCCGCAGCGATAGGTACCTTATCTGCAAACACTTGCTCACCGGCAGTTGACCAATGATTGTTCAAAGCTTGTTCATTTGGAGTCGGGCATGATTGTTCAAAGCATGTTCATTGGGAGTCGGGCAAAACAGCCCCCCTCGCCGAGCCACCGGCCGAATGGGTGTCAGCTCGTGATGGCAGCAGTGGAGGCGGCAAGTCTTGCCGCCTCCACTGCTGCCATCATGAGCTGAAACCCATCGTTTCACTTCCAGAGCAGTTTCTTAGCTGTTTTAGTGTTTTACGCCGGAGGTTTGCAAACCAATGTCAAGCAGCAATTATGTTTTTGCTTTACGATGTGAAGCAAGGAACCTAAAATTTCTTTCATTTTTCTGTTTGTCTGTTCATTTTTAGAATGGTCCGCGCGCTTTTTGCAGACAGGGATGTGCAAATTTGTGCAAAAATCGGAAATCTGAGATTTTGAGCTGAGGGCCTCAATTTTCGAAACTCTGTCGGTTTTCACCTCTCAATCTTTTGAAATTCTATTTTTCGGAGTTTTTTCAATTTTCTGTGACCATGATCTGTCTGGTTTGCTCGTTCCGATCCCGGCTTATGAAATGTTCACTTCTGGTGTAGCGCTGATCCGAAACTTCGCTGGTCCTCACTTTGCAATTATTTGGCACCGACCTGCAATGGTGTGCGGCCACATCTGCTGTTGTTGCCAACAACTGGAACACAGGCACACGTATTCATGGCTGGAAAATTTCAAAATCATGTGTGGGTTGCTTTTCCATCTGTGATATGTTTTGTCAAAGCAAACATGTGATGTGCCAAATGAAAATTAAAAAATTCTGCCCATGGCGAGACTCAAACCCACGATCTTGTGATCGAGAGTCCAACGCTCTACCGCTGAACCACCGGCGCTTTCGGGAACTTCAGTTCGAAAATAGCGCTTAAATGAAACAACTCGGATATTCAGGCAAAGAATGTTGTGCAATTTGGACACCACTGTCGTGCCCCCGCTCCCACCTCCGTTTTGCTGCGAGTTTTGGCGCGGACCATTCTGAAAATGAACGCACTTTTTAGAACAATGTTCCAGTGCCATGCGTGAAGTGTGAACTCATCAACAAGCCCAAGAGGTTTTTTTGTGGGGAGACAAAACTTGAACCCAAGATGAACGAGGCAGTGCCAGACAGCATTGTTGGAACATCTGGGCCGGAAGACCCAGCCACAAGAGAATGTGGCCAATAATGTCTTGAGATGCGATTCGGTGAAACCAAATTTGTCGAAAAGCGTCAGCTTTTGGGGAACTCCGTCCCTCAAACCCCTGCCAGGGCTATGCCCCTGGACCCCCGCTGGGCGCTGCCCCCAGACCTCCTGCAATTCAGGTTGCGCCCCTGAAGTAATGTTTTCTGCCGCATGCATCATGCGCAACCTTTCATTTCATCGCCATGTATGTATGCATGGTGATTCCATGGATTCAAAAATCGGACTCCAGCAGGCTGTATGGTTCATTCACACGTCTTATTTCTGCACCACTGTGAAAACTGCGTGTCCAGTCCACTTCTCTCCAATCCCACGTTTTTTCTAAATACCAGCCACCAGCCACAATAATTCAATCCTTCCAGAAAAGGCAGACCGGACTCGACGGACTCACCCCCAAAAGGGTCTGAGAGCAGTTTTCAGGAAGCAAATTTTGGCACATATCGTGAGGTTCTGGGGGGCTTTGCCCACCAACCCCCCCACCACGGGTACTGCCCCTTCGATTCCCGCAGGGGGCTCCCGCCCCCGGACCCTTCGGGGCCACTGCGCGTCACATGTTCGAGGGCCCCTTTGAGGCATTGCCCGGTACAAATTCCGGCCCCAGTACACCCTTGCCCGGCGGGCAAGAGCCATGAAGAAGAGGCCGACAGGGAAACGGGCTGTTTTGAGGCGACGGACGCTGTGGTGAGCGTCTCTTTGGAAGTGTCACCAACACTATTCTTTCTCTGATCACCAGCCAGCAGTTAGCACCCCAATCATTCCAATCTGAACAGCATCATCTTCGGATCTTCATCCCGATATTGAACAAACGTCCAATAAGAATATCTCTACTCTGCTTTTCAGTGGCGTCATATCTCATTGATCAAAACAATGAAAAAAAAACAACGAGGGGGATTTTTTTGTACTCCTGGTCAAAATTTCTTCCAGTGCCATCAGATTCGATTGTTCCTTTTCCAGGGGTGTGCACGGGGTTCAGCTCAGCTATAGGTGCTAGCTTTCATTTTTTTGTGGAGCCATTTCCGAATATTTCTGGACCAGATTGAGTTGGTGGCTTGCTCTGTCGGCATCACCACCGCGAATATGAAGAAACGCCATTCTAAGCTTTTATGATAGCCTCAAAACTGCATTACCCATATCTGGGGGTGTCAAGACACTTTTGGAAGACCCTGTTTGTGCGCAATGCTTCTACACTGGGTTTTTCTGCGACACGTATAACGCCGTGTGTCACTGGGCTGGGTCTTTTCCCCTACTTTGAGAAACTTTTGTCAATTGGGCGACAGCAATGCAGCATAGTTAACGGGTGAAAG
>JASGXE010011955.1:0-14257 GCA_030068105.1 Sinentomon sp. SZTP_YWyxl
ACCTAACCTTTTCCATTAATTACGACCCTTTCTCATGCAGTTCAAAAAGGGTCACAGTAAAACGTCTAATTTTCGGAAGGTCTAGGTACCCAAAGGTGTGATAAGGCCTGGATTGGTTGGTATCTTTACCCACCCATCTGAACGTAACCCTAATCCAACCTTCTTGGATGAAGGAGAGAACTGACTAAAATGCTGAACCTGCTGGCATGGTAAGGAAGGTCTTGAAGGGTTAGGTAAGGGTGATCTGCTTGACCTGCTGGTGATGGTCAAATGGGTTAGGTTATTGCAAGAATAGGTTATCCTAACCTAAACTAACCCAACCTAAGACCATCACCAGCAGGACAAGCAAGATAAGCAGGTTCATGGCGTTTTGGTCACACCCATGAAGGATCTCTTAGGCAGGTATCTGATGCAGGAGTTCGATGCCCATTCGTGGGTGCTGCAACCACGCAACAAAATGAAATGAAATAAAAAGGGGCAATTTAATTCAAGGGGCTGGATTCAATCCCCACAGATAAAAAAACATCAAACTCCAAAGATACCGAACTTTGAACCGCGGAAACTGCGAAAACCAATCAAACCCAACTGAACCCAACCTTGTGGTCCCGCTGCACATTTTTTCCCAATCCACTTCCGCATGCGCGTCTCTGATTGGCTGTTGGGAATTCCAGCCAATTTCAACATCCAAATTTCAAAACCTAACCTGACCTAACCGAAAGAGTTGCGAAGCGGTGGCAAACACGCCAAATGGCAAAAAGCGGTGGCAAGGCAAAAATGCGAAAATTGATGACGTCACAAATTGAGACGACGTGATTGGCTGTTGCGATGCTGCTGTCCGCGGAAGTGGATTGGGAAAAAAAAATGCGGTCCCGCTCCGCAAAATTCGCGAAACGCCATGTCCACCGCATAATGTTTTTTCCAATTCACTTCCGCGTACAGCAGCATCGCAACAGCCAATCACGTCGTCTCAATTTGTGACGTCATCAATTTCGCATTTTTGCCTTGCCACCGCTTTTTGCCATTTGGCGTGTTTGCCACCGCTTCGCAACTCTTTCTAGGGTCGCAATAGGGTTAGGTCAGGTCAGGTTAGGTTAGGTTTGGTCAGGTCAGGTTTGGTCAAGTTTGGTTTTGAAATTTGGATGTTGAAATTGGCTGGAATTCCCAACAGCCAATCAGAGACGCGCATGCGGAAGTGGATTGGGAAAAAAATATGCATGTCCACCATGGTCCGATCACCGCACTTTTGAACGCCCCTTTTTCACTCACGTTTTTGTTCAAACGTTCCCTTCCTGCAGCATATTTTTTTCCCAATCCACTTCCGCATGCGGATCTCTGATTGGCTGTTGGGAATTCCAGCCAATTTCAACATCCAAATTTCAAAACCAAACTCAACCAAACCAATTCAAATTGCGACCCCAGAATGAGTTGCGAAGCGGTGGCAAACACGCCAAATGGCAAAAAGCGGTGGCAAGGCAAAAATGCGAAAATTGATGACGTCACAAATTGAGACGACGTGATTGGCTCTTGCGATGCTACTGTCCGCGGAAGGGGATTGGAAAAAAAATTGTGCCTTCCTGCAGCTGCAATTTCTCAACGACAAAATTATTTTGCTCCAAAAATGACCCTCAATTCGTTTGAAAATGAAATGCCGAAATCGTCCAATGTTGACTGAAACCGCAAGAAAGTCGCAAGATCATTCCTCAAAAGCAGCAAGAAAAACAGCAAGTCGCAAGACAAAATTATTTTGCGCAAGGCACTCATTTTGCGCAAGGCACTCTCAAAAGCAGCAAGATATCTTGCGAAAAAAGTTGCAAGTTGGCAAAACTGATTCAACCGCCGACGCGATCGCGCGGGTTTTTCCGACTGCTCCGCTCCTCTTTGCCTCCAATGTCGGAGCTGCGTTCCCAATCAAATTCACAAAAATGCGGCCATTTTCAAATTTGATTTTTTCCATGTTTTTGTTGATTTTCTTGTCTTTTTTGCTTTTGTGCCGATCCTTGTTTGTTGATGGGTTGTGGCTTTCCTGTGCTGGGCGGGTTGATGGAATAACGTCTAATTTTTGGACCGTCTAATTTTTTTTATGTCCAACGTCTAACCGGGTTGATGGAATAACGAGACCGTCTAATTTTTTTAGGTCTAATTTTACGTCTAACCGGAACAACGTCTAATAGGAATAACGTCTGACGGAATAACGTCTAACCGGAATAACGTCTAACCGGAATAACGTCTAATCAATTAACTTGGTTGGGAAACACCAGAATTCCGAAGAGTTTTGCATGGTCTCTCTTCTTTCAGGAAATGCATAAACAGGTGTGGGGGTTGGGGTAATGGACCTTGGAGCTTAAAAACAAATACACTTCCTACAAGGGCTGGCGGTTTTTTATCATTTGTCCCTCCTATAGTTCCGAAAAATGTGGATCGGCATGCATTTTTCATGCAATACCTCTCACGTGGAACAGATTGCATCTCCTCCCAGAAGTTTTAAATTTCTAAGAGTAGCAATGTATTCAGATATAGTTCACTCCAGGCAGGATTCCTCGGTTAATGAGTAGACCCAATTACAAAAACCTGGGTAGGGTCCATTTTTGCCATTTTTCGAATTCCAACTTTCATTCCATCTTCACCCGCCGACGCGATCGCGCAGGTTTTTCTGACTGCTCCGCCTCCAATGTTGGAGCTGCGTTCCCAATCAAATATTGAAAAATGCGGCCATTTTCAAATTTGATTTTTTCGGTGATTTTATTGATTTTCTTGTCTTTTTACTTTTGTGCCGATCCTTGTTGTGGTTTTTCTGTGCTGTGCGCTGATTTGGATTGCCATTTCGTGAGGGTGAAAGGTGGAAATCGTTCCCCAATGAAATTAAAGTTTCTATGGGCACTGCGTGGCATTTTGAGCGGGTACCTCTGGCGTTTGTCTCCTCTTTCCCGTTCCGCACCTTTGCATCTGACCTTTTGCCTGTGCTCCCTGGTTGCTTAAGCCGGTGATGCAGATTTGAACCCTGGTCTGTCACCCTCCACAAGATCAAAAATTCCGAGACGCTCAGCCAGTCCTGAGACTAAAACCAAACGAACTCATGCAAAACCAAGTGCGACATCAAAATGGGTCCAATATGTGACAAGTGCTCGGATTGTGTCCCATTTGATTCGTCTGGCCTTTTCTGCTCTTTTTCTGATGCTGGGATTCTCCGTTTCTCTGCAAGTTCTGCACCCAGGCTGAAGTGATTAAGGATTTGCAGGGGTGAATTGCATTTCTTGCCAGTAACATGGTTCATTTGCCCAGTGTTGCAAAGGATCATGGTGATTGCAGCAGCAGAAATGGTTGTGAGCCGGTGGCTTCTGGATCTGGTGATGTAGGTCCGGCTTCCCATCCTGGTGGAGGTGGTCCTGGATCACCGTGTCTGGCTCCCGTTTCGCCCACATCAGTGGCATTAAACCCTGGCAGTTGTGATGACCACGTATAGTTATCACAATTGGTAATTCAAACCACCGGCTTCTTTATCCATCCTTCTCCAGAATTGCTTGTTGCCCGCGTTTTACGAGATAGAGGGGTGGTCTCACGATCCCGGGTGCCTTCTTACTCTTCCGGAATTGTTTGGGCTGCCTCTCCGGCAGGCGCAAAAGGCACTTGTTAATGTTGTCATGGGGGAATTGGATGTGCAACACCATTCTGTTGCAGATGTGTTCCTCCCTTTTTCTCGCCTAATTGGAGATCTGAGACCTTATTCAAATCAACCTGCTAAATTTAGAAGCTGCCAAGCTAGCAGCTCCTTAGCAGGACGATTTTGGCAGGTTGCAAGCAGGCTCCTGGCAGGATGATGGCAGGATAAAAGTTCTTATTCAAATACCCTGTGCGACTGCAGATGAAGAAACGCACTGAAACAGGAAGTCTGTCACAAAAGTCTGTCACTGAAACAAATAGTCTGTCAAAGTGGCTCAGTTGGTTGGCTGGTCTGACTCCAAATCCGAAGGTTGTGGGTTCGATTCCCGCCACAGTCGGAATTTGTGGGTTGGGTCACGCTCCATTCTGGCTGCAGTGACAGAAAGGGAGACTTAGTGGCAAGTCTGGTAGTCCTTCGGAAGGGACTTTAAGAAGGTGGTCCCGTGTGCAATTCACCATGTGCACGTTAAAGAACACTTAGTCCGTCCAAGAGTGGCGGCAAGTTACAGAAACACAATAAAGCCACAGACACATACAGGGGTACCGAACACCAGTGGAGAGGGATAGTGAATGATTGGTGTGAATGGCGCCAGTGTGTGATGAGTTTGTGTGCAAGGCGCAAAGTGTGAATGGGTTGATGTGGGCGAAAAGAAGTCCTGGGGAACACCCCGAAAACCTTACACTAGTTTACAGTTTACAGACGCGTGAGGCGAAGAATCAAGTTGACTTTTGTGACTCGGATTTTAAATTGGTTCGTTTAGCTCAGTGGAAGCGCCCCCGCCTCGCAGTTCAAAGGTCCCGAGTTCGATTCCCGGGTGACGGCAAATTTTTCAAAGTTCATTGTTCGTTGGATTTGGTAAAATCAAGCTGAATAATTGTTCACCAACAGTTTTAAAATTGTGGATTTTGGCATTGTGCTGCGGGCATGAAATGTTTGCATGCTCTTGTCAAAGAATCAAGAAAATTCTGTTGATCGCTGCCGTGAACAGAATTTTCACAGTAAGGTAGGCTAAGTAACCTTGCCTGCCCATACCTCATTTTATGCTTTTTTTGAAGCCGCGATAAATGCGATTAAAGAAGGGTTTTTTCACCAAAAGGTTGGCAATTTTGCAGTTTACAATCACAAATATATCTCAAGATTTGAAAGTTACCAAAAGGACGAGCACACCAGAAGGCTGGATTGACCGCGCCCCCCACATTTGAAAATTATTTTTTTCTAAAATTCACAGAATAAACCGAATTTTGTTGTCATCCAAATAAACCCAAAATTCCTCCAAAATGTTGGGGCTCGTCCGTCTCCTGCACTCGTGATCCGCTGCTGTGCCCTTTGGATCTTTTTGTGCACATTTTTACTTGCTCCTTGTCCTTGAAAGTTCTTGTCTTTGAAAGACCATCGCAGAAGACGGAATTTACGGCACTTGGCTTCTTTGGCCTATGGGCCGATGTGTGTCGTTTTTTGTTTTTGCAGTCTGCCTTCGTTTCTTAATGTGAGAAAAAGGTCTAAAGACCCTGCGAGGGCCCCTTCCCTGCGAGGGTCTCTTCCCATGGGAACACCACTCTGGCGTTGACCCAGTCCCGGATCCTGGGACCGGCATCTGAAATTTTTTTAAGGTTTGTGCATTTTATTTCTCATTAGGTACTTCGTTCATTAGCAACGATAAATATCAGCGAAGCCAAATTCAAAAGCCATGGGCATAAATAGTTTCTTCTCAAAAATATTTCGCATTGGCATGATCATTGGCGTAATTATCACAACAAAACATTGAAGGCTTTGAGATGTGGGCCACAAGAAAGAACAAACATTTTGTTATTTTCCTGAAAATGATTATAAGGTCGGTTAGATTTCCATTATTGCAGGGTGTCCTTGTAACGGAAAAGAAGCAAGTCCTGTCAAAAAGGAGCGCAAACGAGGCAAGAATTTTTGTCTCAATCACAGTCAGTGCGTCAAAATGCAGCGCGATCAAATATTTTCAAAAGTGGGTGGGGCGCTGTCTTGACAGATGCTGCCGACGATTCAAAATCTCCACTGTCAGCAGGCTCAGCAGGATGCGAATTTCCAAATTCCAAACAAATTCGACCAATCAGGTGCTTCCGAAATTAAAACCGCGTTTACGACATCTAAAGCTAATCTAACCTAACCTAACCTAACCTGACCTAACCTAACCTCACCCAACCTTTCCTCTTCCTGGTGTCAACAACTGCCACTGGTGTCAAAAACATTTCGGTATTTTGAAAAACAAAAATATAAAATTTTTGCCGCAGGTGGGATTCGAACCACCGCCACGGGTACTACCTCCGCAGCGGCAGCATGCTGTCTATAGACCACTCGGCCACAGATGCTTCTGCCGGAAATCGCTTCGAAAAGATGTATTCATGAAACTGTATTTATAATTGCGTCATTTCGATTTTGCTCGCATCCGATTGGTCAAAATTTCTGGGGATTTGTTTGGAATTTAGAATTTAGCCAGCAGGATGCGACAAAGAAAACCAATTTATAATTTCCGAGCGCAGCGCTGTGTCCAGTGGCGCAAGCGCAGCGTGCTGGATTGCTGTGCAGGTGGGCCGGGTTCGATTCCCGGCCGAGGATGATTTTGCAGATTGCATGCTTCAACCGCTGTTTGATGCTTCACAAAAGTGAACCTTCAGGAACTCGAGGGGTCGTTTCTTCTTTGTTTTGAACGGCAACCGAAAAAAAATCGAGCATCTGTTTTTTTTTCAGAAAAGAGAGGCTCCCCGAACACCATTGGAATGATCACGAAAAATAAAATATTGTTGCAGGTTCAATGGAAAAAAAAGAAAAAAAAGAAAAGCTCCTCCAACTGTGAAATTGGGAAAGAATTTGCAGAAAAAAATAAAAAGAACCAATCGAAATTCTTTCGATTCGTGAACGAAAGGACATAGCAGGACTTTGGAGGCGGTCCGAAGCGCCTCTAACTTTTTTACAATGGTCAGATTGGAGGTGCTGCTAAGGTCCTGCTAAGTCTGAGATGCTGCTAAACTCCTGCCATCGTCCTACTAAAGTCCTGCTAATTTAGCAGGTTGATTTGAATAAAGAAAATGAAACTTGGCAGGTCGGTAGCAGGACTTTAGCAGCTACTAAGCTTAGCAGGTTGATTTGAATAAGGTCCTTGTGAATGCCACTTTAAGCTTATCTTGTCCTGGTACCTCGGCGGCAATTACTATTTGTTCCATCCCACCGAGGCCTGGAAAGGCTGAGCTTTCAGACAAAATCGCAAGGCTGAACGACCCACTTCAGACCTTTTGCCAGAAACTTGTAAATGTCAATTTCCCCGACTTGAGGATCCAACAGGCTTCTGCAATTTCTAGTGATAGCCTGCACTACTAAGCGAATGGCGCATCTAGGGTTGTTGCGGGTTGGTGCAGTCCATCAATTGTTTTTAGCCTAACAGCTAAGGAGGAATCACACCTTGCTTCAGCTTTCCTGGCTTCTTTACAACCAAGGTTTAATGTGGGCAGCCATCAATTGAAATTTAAACTGTCTTTGATGGTACTTAACGCCCGTAGTATATTGCCAAAACGCGCCCCCCACATTTGAAAATTATTTTTTTCTAAAATTCACAGAATAAACCGAATTTTGTTGTCATCCAAATAAACCCAAAATTCCTCCAAAATGTTGGGGCTCGTCCGTCTCCTGCACTCGTGATCCGCTGCTGTGCCCTTTGGATCTTTTTGTGCACATTTTTACTTGCTCATTGTCCTTGAAAGTTCTTGTCTTTGAAAGACCATCGCAGAAGACGGAATTTACGGCACTTGGCTTCTTTGGCCTATGGGCCGATGTGTGTCGTTTTTTGTTTTTGCAGTCTGCCTTCGTTTCTTAATGTGAGAAAAAGGTCTAAAGACCCTGCGAGGGCCCCTTCCCTGCGAGGGTCTCTTCCCATGGGAACACCACTCTGGCGTTGACCCAGTCCCGGATCCTGGGACCGGCATCTGAAATTTTTATAAGGTTTGTGCATTTTATTTCTCATCAGGTACTTCGTTCATTAGCAACGATAAATATCAGCGAAGCCAAATTCAAAAGCCATGGGCATAAATAGTTTCTTCTCAAAAATATTTCGCATTGGCATGATCATTGGCGTAATTATCACAACAAAACATTGAAGGCTTTGAGATGTGGGCCACAAGAAAGAACAAACATTTTGTTATTTTCCTGAAAATGATTATAAGGTCGGTTAGATTTCCATTATTGCAGGGTGTCCTGTGTCCTTGTAACGGAAAAGAAGCAAGTCCTGTCAAAAAGGAGCGCAAACGAGGCAAGAATTTTTGTCTCAATCACAGTCAGTGCGTCAAAATGCAGCGCGATCAAATATTTTCAAAAGTGGGTGGGGCGCTGTCTTGACAGATGCTGCCGACGATTCAAAATCTCCACTGTCAGCAGGCTCAGCAGGATGCGAATTTCCAAATTCCAAACAAATCGCCAGAATTCGACCAATCAGGTGCTTCCGAAATTAAAACCGCGTTTACGACATCTAAAGCTAATCTAACCTAACCTAACCTAACCTAACCTAACCTAACCTAACCTAACCTCACCCAACCTTTCCTCTTCCTGGTGTCAACAACTGCCACTGGTGTCAAAAACATTTCGGTATTTTGAAAAACAAAAATATAAAATTTTTGCCGCAGGTGGGATTCGAACCACCGCCACGGTTACTACCTCCGCAGCGGCAGCATGCTGTCTAGACCACCCGGCCACAGATACTTCTGCCGGAAATCGCTTCGAAAAGATGATTTCATGAAACTGTATTTATAATTGCGTCATTTCGATTTTGCTCGCATCCGATTGGTCAAAATTTCTGGGGATTTGTTTGGAATTTAGAATTTAGCCAGCAGGATGCGACAAAGAAAACCAATTTGTAATTTCCGAGCGCAGCGCTGTGTCCAGTGGCGCAAGCGCAGCGTGCTGGATTGCTGTGCAGGTGGGCCGGGTTCGATTCCCGGCCGAGGATGATTTTGCAGATTGCATGCTTCAACCGCTGTTTGATGCTTCACAAAAGTGAACCTTCAGGAACTCGAGGGGTCGTTTCTTCTTTGTTTTGAACAGCAACCGAAAAAAAAATCGAGCATCTGTTTTTTTTTCAGAAAAGAGAGGCTCCCCGAACACCATTGGAATGATCACGAAAAATAAAATATTGTTGCAGGTTCAATGGAAAAAAAAGAAAAAAAAGAAAAGCTCCTCCAACTGTGAAATTGGGAAAGAATTTGCAGAAAAAAATAAAAAGAACCAATCGAAATTCTTTCGATTCGTGAACGAAAGGACTTAGCAGGACTTTGGAGGCGGTCCGAAGCGCCTCTAACTTTTTTACAATGGTCAGATTGGAGGTGCTGCTAAGGTCCTGCTAAGTCTGAGATGCTGCTAAACTCCTGCCATCGTCCTACTAAAGTCCTGCTAATTTAGCAGGTTGATTTGAATAAAGAAAATGAAACTTGGCAGGTCGGTAGCAGGACTTTAGCAGCTACTAAGCTTAGCAGGTTGATTTGAATAAGGTCCTTGTGAATGCCACTTTAAGCTTATCTTGTCCTGGTACCTCGGCGGCAATTCCTATTTGTTCCATCCCACCGAGGCCTGGAAAGGCTGAGCTTTCAGACAAAATCGCAAGGCTGAACGACCCACTTCAGACCTTTTGCCAGAAACTTGTAAATGTCAATTTCCTCGACTTGAGGATCCAACAGGCTTCTGCAATTTCTAGTGATAGCCTGCACTACTAAGCGAATGGTGCATCTAGGGTTTTTGCGGGTTGGTGCAGTCCATCAATTGTTTTTTAGCCTAACAGCTAAGGAGGAATCACACTTTGCTTCAGCTTTCCTGGCTTCTTTACAACCAAGGTTTAATGTGGGCAGCCATCAATTGAAATTTAAACTGTCTTTGATGGTACTTAACGCCCGTAGTATATTGCCAAAACGCGTTGCTCTGAGGCCGGTCTTTGATTCTTTGAATTTGGATTGTATTGCAGTTAATGAAACGTGGCTTGATGAGTCCTGTATCGAGGGTGATATTTTCCGAAGTCAATATGCACTGTTTCGTGGGGACCGCTCACGGATCGGTGGCGTCCTCTTGGGTATGCGTCCGTCACCATTTCCTGCCAAAGCTTGTCTATAAAAGTGAGGCCTTTGAGCTAATCATAGTTGCATAAAAATCATCTTTTCCTGCAACTATTCTAGTACTCTTATATCGTCCCTCGAATCTGCCTTGAAAGTTTTTCTAAGATGTTTACCGAGTAAGATGTTCACCACTGCCACACATTCCTTAAAATGTGGTCAGTTTGGTGGCAGCACACCCATTTTCTTGTTAGGTGATTTCAATGTTGATGCATCTGCCCCCTCTTTTCAAGATTATCCTGAGGGTTTGCAGAGTTGCGTTGATAAATTCTCTCTAAAGCAGGTAGTTAACTTTGTTACCCGGCCAAGGGACATGCTTTTGTTTCCTGTAACTGGGTCCACAATTGATCTGGTTTTTCATCGCCCTAAATCCGATCTGTTGTCTTTGGAACCAGTTGCTGGACTCAGTGATCACTTTATGATACATGCTGTATTTCAGGTTGACTGTGCTTCTCCACCCTTGCTGCCACCAGAATCGGCCTGTGGGAGAACCAAGTACAGGTTTAATCGTTATGATAAGGTTGCGGTGGACAGGTTTCTTAACTTCGCCCTTCTAGATTTTGGGAGTGCTGATTGCAGCTTGAGTGATCTCTGGGTTGAATTCAAAATGCTTTGCAGTTTTGTTATTGAAAAATTTGTCCCGAAAAAGAAAGCCATTATCTGCGGTGGAATAATTATCTCGATGTAATTGCCAGATGATGTGCTGCCAATTGCTTGGAGATCAATGTTTCTAAAACTTCCGTCATGTCTTTTTCTTCCTCATGCCCGCCCGTCCTTAGGGAGTACAAGATTGGTTCTACATGGTTGGCAGGCCTGAAACAATTAAATACTTTAGACCTTCTTTTCAATACCAAGCTGAGTTGGGTTCAGCACATCCAAAATGTTGTGAGAATGGCCTCCAATCAACTAAAATTCCTCATCAGAAATTATAGTTATGCTTCCAGACGTGTGAAATCTATTTTGTACTTTTCAACTGTGAGGTCCATACTTGAATACTCTACCATTTCCTGGGAACCTTACCAAAAGTGTCGTGTTGATGCTCTGGAAGCAGTACAAAGAAGGGCCGCCAGATTTGTTACTGGGAATTTCCGTTTGATGCCAGTGTCTCATCAATGTTGAATGAATTAGGATGGGATTCCCTTGAAGACCGTAGAATAATACATGGGATATCTGCATTTAGGCTGTGGATTTTGAAAAAGGGAGGTTGGGGTGACGGACCTTTTAACCTTAGTCAGAACAATCTCCTACAAGATCAGCTCAGTCTTTGTCCTTTATCCCTCCTATTGTCAACAAAAACATTGACAGGAACTCATTCTTTCACCGTTACCTCTTTTTGTGGAACCAGTTGCATTTTTCTCAAAATGTCTTAATTTTAACAGAAGCTCAATTCGCTTCTGCATTTCATGCCAAATTATTCAACTCAAAAAGTGCTTCCACTTCACTGAGGACTTTGGTAGGTAGTTTGGTATTTACCCGCATCAATTCTAATTTGCTCCCCCTCTTCCTCTTTCCTTTATTTTTTACTGACAATAAGGGCACTTTTTCATTTGGCACTCTTGGAATTTTACTCATAATTTCTGTCTGATTCTGGCCACCAACATTGAGATGGATTCTGTTCCTGATGGCATTCTGTGGCACAAACCTTTTGTTCAGGTACGAACACATTAAAAAAAATTCGACTTTGATTTTGTTTTTTGATGAGTTTGAGTCAACGGAATGATATCTGACGGCCAAGTTTGGTAAAAGATCGGCAAAAATGCAGCAGAAATTAGTGATCAAAAATGTCCATTTTGAATACAAGGTCAGCCAAATTGACAGACGTGAATGAAAACAATTTGAAATCGTCTGCGCAGAAACGTCTGCGCAAATGTCTGTGCAGAAAAGCCTTGAATCACTTCAAAGAGGCATTTCTGTTCACGAAAATGAAAATGTGCTCGTGGCTCAGTGGCGGAGAGATCTGCCTGCCAATCGCAAGGTCGTGTGTTCAAGGCTCGGATGAATTGTTTTTATTCAAATCCAGGCGTCGTGGCCATCTCTCGGGGAACTTGAGTACTTCTAAAACCAAAAGTATCCAAGCGAAAATGAGAAACTGCCAGTCACTATAGTTTTTTGCGGTCTCTGGGTCGTGGTCGGATCGCTCGCAGCAGTGTACCCAGCAGACGCCGCACACATGTCACATGTGAAGTCAGAAAAGTTGGGGAGTGGGAGATTGAGAGGGTGAATAATTAAATGTATCTGGGCGTTTACTTCGGGGACAAAGCTGATTACCTGGAAGGCCATGTTTGGACTCTGAAGTGCAAAGCCAGAAGGCTCGGGGGAAGTTTTTTTACCAAGGCGATGGGAAGGTGGGCTTTGTGCAGGGCAGAGATGATGCGATGGATGTGGAAAGGGGCTGTGGTGCCGCTACATATCTTATGGACCATAGGTAAGTACCGGTAGCACACACGAGCACTCTCCATCCAAGCCAGCCTGAGCCACCAGCTTGGGATCCACCAAGTTCTCTTATCTTAATGCAACGTCTCTTTGAACACCAACAAAGACGCAACATCCTTTCCAAAGCACAAAACCTCCTGACCACATAGGCTATGGTCAGGAGGTTTTGTGCTTGTTTGGAAACGATGTTGAGTCTTTGTTGGATAGTGTTAAAATAGACGTAGCATTAAGATAAGAGCACTTGGTGGATCCCAAGCTGGTGGCTCAGGCTGGCTTGGATGGAGAGTGGGCATGTGTGCTAATTTTGGTGTAAGAGGGCGAGAGCCAAGGTTGCATATTTGTGAAAGCTAACTGCAACAGCCCTGGCAGAAATGATATCCTGCGGCGATTCCGTTTAGCAGTGTTTCTTGTTTGTGTGCAGGTTTTGGTAAATCCCAGCTCGACGCACGTTTCCGCGATTGCAATTCGCCAAATTTGCAATTTTGACAGCAAACTCCGTAAAATTCTAATCAGCAAATTTGTGTCATTCGAGAAGCGAACAACGCCGCGACGATTGATTCCAACTTTACAGACAGGAATGGTGGTCGGAAGGTTCCTGATTTGAGCGACTTCCGATCTAATCGAGGGCCACGGTTGCGGAATGACCCGTTATCGATCCTCATCTCATTGGTCGCATCCTCATTGGTCGATCCTCATCTCATGCACCCAAGAGAATGTGTCTGTACATTGGACCCTGTGGGACCTTAGGACCTTATGGGACCATGTTGGACCTTGTCAAAAATGTCACAGCCTACCTGAGAAACCACGAGTAATATGATGCGATTTGATCTCATTGAGTGTCATCAATTACAATTGCGAACAAACCGATCAACATATTTCCGTGACTTGGCCGCTTCAATGTCACACAGACTGGTTTCTATCGCCCAAATACAAGGACACTGGACAAAGTGGCGAATGTAGCAAGGCCCCGAGGTTTGTGGGCTCGGGGTCTATCCCAATGGCTATTGCGGGACAATTAGGAATGGGATCCAATATTTTAATGCATCTGGGAACGGAAATCCTGAAAGAAAAACATAAACAATTATGTAAAGACGGACCCACGTTTCCAGAAATGGCATAGTAAGACACTTTTAATGACCAAGTAGGGCGACGGGATCGGGAAGGAACAAGCTATCGCTTTATATCTTTGGTCGTCCAGGCCCTCATCACCCGTGCCGATCAAACCATGATAACAAAAAATAGGCCGCAATATAATAGTTGACAAAAACGACCAGCATCGAAAAACCGAGTTGTCAAGGCGGCTGCCCCACTTCTCAGAAAAGCAACATTGTCAATTCACTTTTATCGGAGGACATAATTCCCGACTTGGCTGTACATGGACAGGGTTCGGTTTGCAAAGAAAGTTTTTCTGTATGTCCAACGTATGAGTAATAGTGGGACTGCCTGGCACAGTAGCTTTGCCAGGATATCGAAATTAGGAGGGTGTGAAGATTTCCAGGGGGTCCTATCGACAAAGAATCTGGGCGCAGCCCGCAGACGGCGCGGGGTCTGGGGCAGCGCCCCGCAGAGGGGTTCCAAGCGCGGAGCCCCTGGGGGGGGGGGCTCCGCCTCCAGAAGCTGAGGAAAGCTTTTTGAAATTTGAGCGTTCATTTTGGGGGCAAATGTGGTGTTCAAGAGGCCAAATTTCCTTTCCAGGGCGAGCCAACAGAACGGGCCAGCTGTCTCTTTGTTGGCAGCCAGCCAAACTGATTCAACTGAAAATTTTTAAATAATATATAAAATATTTTATTTACATTCCTTTTGGGAATCTCTTTGCGAAACACGACTTTTGTGCGACGACCCACTCTTTTTATATCTCAGTTAAAAGAAGACCACCACAAATTGGGTTTTTTTGGATTTTTGGTGAGGCACTACGTGAAAATGGGGGCAGGTAGGTTATTTTATCACTGAATATTTTATGATTTACCCGATACGCAGAACCTGTTCTCAAAATTTGACAGATCTAGGATGAAATCTCACCTCCCCCATGAATAACCCAAATGAGTCAATTTGG
>JASGXE010011956.1:0-13484 GCA_030068105.1 Sinentomon sp. SZTP_YWyxl
TTGGGATTGACCTTTAACAGGAAACTGGATTGGGGCCCATATATCTGCAGCATTGTTAAACGGGCTTCAGCGCAACAAAAATTTCTCATCAGAAATTACTCATCAGCATCCAGATGTGTAAAGACTATTCTGTACTTTTCCACTGTTGGATCCTTGCTTGTCTTCAACTACCACATGGCACATGGAATCCTCATCTTTCATGTCAAATCGAGAAAGTAGATTAAAGAAGATTTTTATTGATTTTTTTTTTCTTTGATTTTCATGCTTTTATGCTCTTAGAAAGTAAAGAAAAAAAAAATGTATCTAGGAATACCCATGTTGATAGGGCCAATTGTGAAGGGAAATACATTCCTTGGTGGGCTTTCTAAGTGCCTGGAAAATGTTACATGGTCATGGGTGTAAAAGATATTTATTCTTTTGGTCGGAAATAGGTGCATTGACAAGAGTGACCTTTTGTGTTTGGGGAAATTTGAGGCAATTTGGGGAATTTTTTTTGTTGTTGACAATTTGGGGAAATTCCAAAAGCTCCTTGCAGGCACACTGGAACTGCAGTCTGTGATCTTCCTCTTCTAGTCACCTGCTTTTGTCTTGTTTCATCTCAGTCGTCGTATTCCATGTCTCTTTCAGTGCAATACATCCCTAACAGTTGTTTTTAATCCATTTCAACACTTGCTTTTTATTATGTGTTTTGTTATTGTTTGTCCCTCTGGCTAGGGGAAATAATTTTAATCTTTTGTTTCTTTTGAGCTTGATTTATTTCCTGCAGTTTCTTAAATAGGTAGGTAGGTACTCAAAATGCAATCAAGTTATAAGTTATTTTCCTTTTGATTTTGATTAAAATTAGGTTTTAGATGCATGGCATAATGGAGCTGGAATGACATAGGACTAGATAGGGTCAGGCTTCATTGCTTGCTTGGGCTGTGTTTTTGCCCTACGTTTTTGGCCTACACTAAACTGAGTGTGATATTTTTTCATCAGGTGATTATCATTCGATTTCATACTCAGAAAAGAAAGGAGTGAAAGACAATTATTGCAGAGGTTGGTGATCTTTATCAGGGCCGGCCCGTGGTTTTTTGGCGCCCTGGGCAGTTTGATTTTTTTGCGCCCCCAGCCGAGGGGCAGATCCAGCTCTTTGCGAAGGAGTGCGCTGCAGGCTCTTGTCAGGAGGAATTCAGTTCCCCAGAGGTCCTTGATTTTTGAGATTTTAGAGGTCATTTGGAATGCCATGTTGCAGTTTTTAATAAAACTTTAACGAATTGTTGACCTGAAATGCTGAAAATACTCCTTTTCTATCTGGCCTTTTTAATTTCTCTATGAACTTGAAACTAACAGAAGGCATAATGATAGACCAATGGAGTTGTGCTTTCTGTTATACAAGAACAATTATGAAAGAAACTTCACTCACTTCTTGTGATCGATTCCGTCGGACGCATTGCTGACATCATCAGTCTGACTGATGTAACAGAAGAGACACGGGTGCAACTCCATTGGTCTTTTCAATGTTACGTTTGGTTCTTTGTGGGGTGGTGGGATGTTGCATCTTGTAATTTTGCCAACCTTACTTCCATCCTCGGGTGGTGGGAAGTTCTTACTAGAAAAAGGCCAATGGCCTGTCGGCCGCCCAATGCAAAGACAAGGCTGAAGGCCAGTACACACCCATAGTCGATGCCTATGTGTGTCTGTTTTAAGGTGCAACTAACAGAGCATAGGTACTCGATTGCAAAGTCGTATCGAAAACGTGCAAAATATCGTATAATTAGACGCTGAAAAAGCGTTTTTTGCTTCCAATTTCATTAGAAGTTACTGAATCTCCTAAAAAGAGACTTTAATGGCAGTTGGGTCGCCCAATCCGAAATGAAGTTGCGCAGCACTGCTGTCCAGAAAAGATCCATTTGCTTCTGTTTGCAGTCAATTTCCCTGTCAGTTCTCCGGCCTTCCACTTCAGTATCCTCTGCTTGAAGCACCTTCATCCACTTCTTGTCCCTTTTTGCATGTTTTTCTGCTGCAAAAGATTCCATTGCTGATTGCCCAATCCCAAAGTTGAACAATACCCGAATTGGACAATCAGACTCGGACCTTTTTAATTTTTTCATTTGCCTGCTTTTTGCTGCTGCTTGGCAGAAAACTGTGGATGCGAACCGGCCGCCAGAGTTTCAAGCAACCCTCAGCTGTTCAAAATGACTGACAAAATGGTATTGTCAAGTTTGGAAGAAAATAAGCGGTTAAAACATGGTCTGCACTTTGCTGCTTCTGTCCTTTGAGCAATTTTCAACGTGGTATTCTTGGCTTTGACGCGTGATGCATAACAGAATGGATGTGCTTTATTCAGTGCAGATGCAGAAGCCAAATTTATTGGGCCAGATCCCAATAATAGGCAAGTGCAGGAGTCCTGTTATTGAAGACAAGATAAATACAGTCTCAAGATGCAATCTAACGCTTCATGTAAAATGTCAAAGAATGGAGAGCTGTCACTCTGGGATTTATGTATGTTCCATTGATTTGTTATGAGTATACGGTATCGGTATCGGTATCAGATTTACTCTGTTCTACAGGTTTTCATGCCATAAAGGCAATCATCAATTGTGAACAGCAGAGGTTCATCATTTACCAGGGAAGGGAGGGGAAGGGATGGGAAGGGAACGCGACCGTCGGCTGCATTATCGAAAGGAGGGGTAAAGGGAAAAGGAGGGGAAAGGACCGCGAAGAGATCATCGGAATGTGGACGGGGCCTAGTCATATAGCAATCACTTCAGACACCCAAGCAGACACACACACATGCACAACCAGGCAAGATCCAACCTTGAGCAAACTCTAACACTCATTTCCTCATGCATACCCAATCACAATCTCAAAAAAAAAAAAAACACAAAAGTGGAAAAAAACAAGGTACCTAGTAAAAATAGAACTTCCCAAGAAGATAGGGATGCAGGTGGTATGTAAAAAAAAAAAAAAGCAAAAAAAAAAAAGAATAAAAAGGAAAAAAAAAAAAAAACAAAAAAGAAAAGGAAAAAAAAGAGGGAAAAAAGAATGAGAAAAAAAAACGAGAAAAAAGAGTGAAAAAAAAAAACAAGAAAAAAGAAGCAAAAAACGGGGGATCTGAAATTTGAAAGAAAGTCACAATTTAGATTTGAACAACTGATTCGAGAGAAGACTGGCAGGTACACGGAATGAAAGAATAGGTAGGTAGGTACCTACTTCAAGATGATCTTGGATGGCAATTGGCAAATAAAGGCAAAGTTTGAAACACGATAAGGAATGAGAGCATTTTAGAGCAATACGTGAGTACCTACCCTATCCAGTGCACTACAATGAGGGAAAGGTTCGCCTTGCGTCAGTCGCGCGGCGAGAGCGCCGTCCGGCAACTGCCGGTTAACAACCGCAGGGAGTCACGGAAGCACCAGCGGCGTTCGCCAGCAGTACGCACATTCCCTCTTCCCAGCTGCGTGAAAAAGGTTTTGCACTGACCACGCAGTGGGGGGCCGCCAACATGGGCCGCCGTCTCCGGGCAGGTTCCCGGCTTTGGTCTGGGCATGGGTCCCTGACCCGTTCCCAGACCACAACTTTATCAACCCCATGCATTGCACCAGATCCGAATAGGGCCCACAAGATCGGCTAAATTAAGAACAATCAGGATATTTTGAGACAGAATAAGTGATTCACAGAGTTGTGGGATAAACAATTCCAGTCTACAATAGTTCTTGGAATGAATGAATACTTGAGTATGTTCTTGGAAGGTTGATAAAGTTAATCTTGAAAGCATGGTCATGTCGACCAATGTAAGCAGGAGCAGCAAGAGTATCAGAAAGACATGACCAACCACCGTGATGTGTGAAAATTTTACTGAGAGCTGAAAGCCTGAAATGAGAACGCCTGTCAGAGAGTGGTGGCCAATTCAGAGAGGAAAGCATTGAAGAGACGCTCGAGTAGGGAGAGAAATCATTCTTTACAAAGCGAGCTGCTCTGCGTTGGACTCTTTCAAGTTCGTGAATGAGAGAGATGTGGAAAGGATCCCAGATTATGCAGGCATATTCCAGGAGGGGACGGATAAGTGAAATGTAGAGAATTTCCTTGGTTGCAGGAGAACAAGATTTGAATATGCGTCTGATTTTGAGAAGAGCAAAATTGGCATTACGTGCAATAGTGTTTATATGCAATTTCCAGGACAGGTCGGATGTCAGTGTTACACCAAGATATTTGCAGGATGTTGAGGTGGTCAAGACAGCGGCCGAAGAAGGAAAGATATAAGAGGATTGAAGGGGATGAAGCTTATGCATTTAGCGCAAGGCCCCACTGCAGGCTCCAAGAGTCAAGGGAAGCAAGATCATCCTGCAGTAAGTTTACATCAGATTGAGATTGAATGGTCTTGTAGAGAACACAGTCATCAGCAAATAGCATGATATTCGAAGAAGAGATTACATCAGGAAGGTCGTTGATGAAAATAAGAAAGAGAAGAGGGCCTAACACACTACCTTGAGGTACACCTGATGTTACTGGAAAAGGTGATGAATTTGCACCACCAAGAGAAACAGACATGTGTTCGGTTGCTCAGAAAAGAATCAATCCAAGAGATGATAGAAGCAGAGAGGCCCAAAGACTGCAATTTGAACATTAGAGCCCTGTGTGGAACAACATCGAAGGCAGTTTTGAAGTGGGGTGGACAGGTTTGATGCCATACATTGGGGTGGACAGGTTTGCTTTTGATGCCACGATTAAGAATGGAATGTTAGTGAAAGAATATGAACAGAGATAAAGAAGGTCCCCATTTCTTTAGTCATTAGCCGAAAAATATGCAGGTGGCTGAGCGCATGGTGCAGAGTCAATTCTTCACATTCACAAAACAAGGATTTTTATCACTGAAATGGCGCCCTTGGACAATTTGGCGCCCTGGGCAAATGCCGGTTTGACCGTACGGTCGGGCCGGCCCTGATCTTTATTATCTGACAGGTATCTTGAGCTCTTGAAAGCCTGTACCGAATTAAAAAATTGTTCGATTTTTTTTTTGATTTTAATTGTTCTCAAGTTAAGAGAGAGTTCAAATACCTAGGTGTGTTAACTTCCCATGACCTTGCCTGGAAGGGACACATTGATTCCACCTGCAAAAAAGCAAATCGCACTCTTTCATTCATTGGAAGGAACATGCGCTTCTCATCTAAGGATGCTAAGCTCAAGGCATACATGTCATTAGTCCTGCCGATTATTGAATATGCAGCCGCAGTTTGGGATCCCTCAAGTCAGGACCTCCTCTCTAAACTTGAAATAGTTCAAAGGAGGGCTGCACGCATGATAACAGGCCGTTTTTCCCGTGATGTTAGTGTTAGCGCGCTCATGAGTGATTTGAATCTTGAACCGTTAGCTACCAGAAGGAGATCGCACACCAGGGTTGGTGGAAAAAAACATGATTTTTTTTTAAAAATACATAAAAAACTTTTTAAACGTTTAAAACATGTTTTTTTTTTGTTTTAAACATTTTTTTCTCCATCTATTTTTGCATTGTTTAAAACGTGTTTAAAACATGTTTTAAACAGTTTTAAACGTGTTCCAAAAGCTTCCAAGGCTAATTTTGCAACAATTTAGTGACAGTGGTACTTGAAAAAGGCAACAATAATGGTTTTATTGATAACAATAACAGAAAAACGTTGAAAATTGAGCAAAGAGAAGCAAAAAGTATTTCTTTTGTTTTTGCAGATTGTTTTAAACACACCATTTCAAACAAGTTGCGGTTGTTTTAAACATGTTTACACGTAATACACGTTTAAAACATAATTTTGTTTTAAACAAATTGTTTTAAACAAGTCGTGATTGTTTAAAACGTGTTTAAAACCGATTGTTTTAAACGGAATGTTTTAAACGAACAACCCTGTCGCACACATTTAGTTTATTCAAAGACATTATTACACACAACCTAAATTTTGACCTACCAAATTTTATTTTATAAAAAAAACCCATACAACGCAGGACAGATAGCGGACTTGTTGTTTCCACCCCAATTTTTAAAACAAATGTTATTTTTAATTCATTTTTCCCAAAAACTATTAGGGACTGGAATGCTCTCCCCGCAACTTCACAACTTATTTCCCGATCGCGACATCTCCTGGCGCCACACCACTTCTGATGATTCATGTTGATCCGTTTTTTTTATCTCTTTCTTTTTTAATCTTTTGTATGCTTTTATTTTAATATGACGACAGTTTAACTGAATGATTGTTTTTTGTCTGTCACCAGAAACCAGGGATGTTCGTTTAAAACATTCTGTTTAAAACAATCTGTTTTAAACATGTTTTAAACAACCATGACTTGTTTAAAACAATTTATTTAAAACAAAATTATGTTTTAAACGTGTTTTAAACATGTTTAAAACAACCGCAACTTGTTTGAAATGGTGTGTTTAAAACAATCTGCAAAAACAAAAGAAATACTTTTTGCTTATTTAGGCCTACTCAAGTTTCAACGTTTTTCTGTTGTTTTTACCAATAAAACCGTTATTGTTGCCTTTTTCAAGTACCACTGTCACTAAATTGTTACAAAATTTGCCTTGGAAGCTTTTGGAACACGTTTAAAACATGTTTAAAACACGTTTTAAACAATGTAAAAAACAGATGGAGAAAAAAAACGTTTAAAACAAAAAAACATGTTTTAAACGTTTTAAACGTTTAACGTTTTGTGTATTTTTAAAAAAAAACATGTTTTTTTTCCAACCTTGCCAGAAACCTGTGTCAGTATTGTGAATAATAGGTAATAATAATAAATAAATAATAATTTTCTTCTTTGATTTTAATTGTTCTCAAAAAGTACTCATGCTGATTTGTCTTCCCTGTGGTCTCGATATGTCACAATATACCAAAAGCTGGTACAGCAAAAGACGATAAGCAAAACTCGATTACTGCGGCAAAGCATTCTTCTGCCGCAATAATACAGCATTCGTCGGCCGACGGAACAATCCTAGCCCTTTAGATTAAAAGTGTAAGGAGTATCCTGCATCCCTTTTGGCCAAAACCGGAGAGGGACTGCATCCTTTAGCCAAAAGTCAGGGGACAATCCTTTTTGCCAAACGTCAGAGGTAGCAATCTTGCCCAGAATTACGGGGTATCTACCTATCCAATCCTTGCAAAAGTCATGGGGTACCGGGTAGATGGCCCATTGGCCAAGGGTGTAAACCTACCGACATCCCCGCACAGGGTTGGAAAAAACATGTTTTTTTCTTTAAAAACAAAAAACGTTTTAAACGTTTAAAACATGTTTTTATTGTTTTAAACGTTTTTTTATCTGTTTTTTTCCCGTTGTTTAAAACGTGCTTTAAACAGTTTTAAACGTGTTCCAAAATCTGCCAAGGCTAATTTTGCAATAAATTACTGACAATGGTACTTGGAAATTGCAACAATAATGGTTTTATTGATAACAATGACAGAAAAACGTTGAAAATTGTGGAAATAAGCATAAAGCATTTTTTTGTTTTTTGCAGATTGTTTTAAACAAAGCATTTCAAACAAGTTGCGGTTGTTTTAAACATGTTTAAAACACGTTTAAAACACAATTTTGTTTTAAACAAACCGTTTTAAACAAGTCGTGGTTGTTTAAAACATGTTTAAAACAGATTGTTTTAAACAGAATGTTTTAAACGAACAACCCTGTCCCGGATGCATTTTTTTACTGATTTTTGTTCTTTTACTGATTTTTTTAATTTTTAGGAACCTTCTCTTGAATGCTATAAAGATGAGCTGTAGGTCTAAGCCAGGGGAAAACACAGTGACTTGTGTTTCTCCAGATTCTTATTTCTTGTCTCCATGCCTTCGTTTGCCATTGGAAGAACAGTTGCTGAATGATATTTCGGAGAAGGCTATCGACTGGGCTTTAATGCATGGTGAGTTTTGAAACATTGATGAGCAGGCAGGTAGGCCATATGGGATATAATTTTATTGTGCTCTGACTTAATTTAGCGCGTATGAGAATTTACCACTTGGCCCAATGAAGATTTGCGAAATTGGAATTCTGCATGTAGGTAGCTCATTCCGCCTGATATGAGCTATCTGTTTCCACCATAATAATTTAGATAGATAGATAGATTATTATTAATTTGCTTGGAGATATCTCCGGCGCAAATCAGCAAGGGTACAGCAATGAATAAAAACATAAAATTGCAATGATAGCGCTTAAAATTTAGTTCTAATTTAAATACAGGGTGTTTCAAAAACCCACGCAATCTGAAATTTTTCATGCAGCTCAACATTTCGACGGTAGGTAATTTTAAATGTCCCAACCTTCGACACTTTTGTTTTTAATTTTGTTTCGGACTGTCTGTGCCAGAATACCCGCTTGCTGCCGGGGGCCCCAAGGCGAGCAGCTCACTTTCTTCCTCTACGGATCGCAACTTTGACCTTCACTTTTATTCTAGCTGTCCTAAAACTCTATCAGTCCTGTCTTAAATTTCTTCCTCTTTGTCTTTAGGATATCTAGCTGTCTTCTAGAAATCCTGCTTTTTCTGATGTCCTAGACCTCTTTGTTCCTGTCCTCAAACCCTACCAATTTCTTTTCTGTGCTGTCCTGAAGGGCCGTTTGCGATCTAGCCATCTACTTTTCTTTTCATTTTCTGTGTTGGGGAGACTGGGGGAATACCTACCAATTTGGGGTAATAACAACCGGATCTAATATTTCGCTCCACATTGCAGTTGGAATATTTGCATTTATGTGCTTGAAGCCCCCACAGGGTGGATGGTTTTCCCCTAAAATAGAGAAAATCCAGCTATCCAATTTCAAGTTGTCGAAAATCCAAAATTTCAGATTTCCTGAAGCATATAACCAATTTGGCAACCAATGCATCCTCTCTATTATTGAGCTTGCTTTTGTTATTACCCCTCTGGAGAGGTCATGGGAGAATAACAAACAAAAAGGTGGTGAAAAATCATGGCACAGAAATCCTTTTTCCTCTGATAGGCCTAACTAGCCATTTTTCACAAATAATCCATGTTGAGCCCTCTTATCCTCATAAATAACTCCCAACAGGCCCTCATTATTTCATAGCCTCAGAACGTATGTGTGCATATGGACAAATAATGCTAAATTTTGCATCTGCAGCACCAGATATATCATCAAGAATTTGAGTCATATGAAGCTGGTTGGACATTTTGAAAGGAAGGTGGGACATGTTTTTGTCGTCTCTAATGTCTGGGTGGCCGGATTTCCCTCCAGTGTCTCTCACTTTGATGTTCCATGAGGAACTCATTTGGAAAAAGCAGTGATTTTTTTTCGCAAAATTTCTTGGTGTGCGAATAAGCATGATTATCTCACCCGAAAGCACAGAAACCAAAAAATGAACCTTGAAAAGCTGAAGAACTGCCTTTTTTCAACATATTCCACTCTTAGTTAGCTGCTCTGGGTGCTTTGGGGCAAAGAAAAAACTGCCGCTGCGGTCCAAGTCAAATGCTGGTCAAAAATGTACGAATTTCTAATAACTGCAAAACTATCTGGCGAAATTTTGCAGGGCGGTTCAGATTCTTTTCTAAAACACTTGTATTGCCCCATCCCACTAACTCTTTGGAAATTTTTCTTGTTCCATGTCGCGGTTGTTATTACCTCAGCTGGGGCAATAACAACCACATAATGGGGTAATAACAACCACCGCTCTAACTGCACCCCTAATTCCACTGGGAAAGTCCTTTTTCGTCATCAAAGACCCAAAGAGGACACCTTTCCAAAGAAACAAACTGCAACCTCATATGTTTTGTCATTCTTGAGAAATAGCTCTTTTAGGGGAAAATTTCCAGTTGCAACATCCAGGCAACCTGCTGCAAAGTTGTTGAAAGTTTTTGTAACTTTGGAATGCCAACAACACATAAAAAACCATATCATGTGCACCACGGACAGAGCATGTTGCGATGTGTTATGACATGTTGTGATGTTCGGCACCTTGAAAGACTGCTCAACATTCAATGAAAGACTGCTCAACATTCAATGAAAGACTGCTCCACATTCAATGAAAGACTGCTCAACATTCAATGAAAGACTGCTCAACATTCAATGAAAGACTGCTCAACATTCAATGAAAGACTGCTCAACATTCAATGAAAGACTGCTCAACATTCAATGAAAGACTGCTCAACATTCAATGAAAGACTGCTCAACATTCAATGAAAGACTGCTCAACATTCAAGAAAGACTGCTCAACATTCAATGAAAGACTGCTCAACATTCAATGAAAGACTGCTCAACATTCAATGAAAGACTGCTCCACATTCAATGAAAGACTGCTCAACATTCAATGAAAGACTGCTCAACATTCAAGGAAAGACTGCTCCACATTCAATGAAAGACTGCTCAACATTCAATGAAAGACTGCTCAACATTCAATGAAAACTGCTCAACATTCAATGAAAGACTGCTCAACATTCAATGAAAGACTGCTCAACATTCAATGAAAGACTGCTCAACATTCAATGAAAGACTGCTCAAATTCAATGAAAGACTGCTCAACATTCAATGAAAGACTGCTCAACATTCAATGAAAGACTGCTCAACATTCAATGAAAGACTGCTCCACATTCAATGAAAGACTGCTCAACATTCAATGAAAGACTGCTCAACATTCAATGAAGACTGCTCCACATTCAATGAAAACTGCTCAACATTCAATGAAAGACTGCTCAACATTCAATGAAAGACTGCTCAACATTCAATGAAAGACTGCTCAACATTCAATGAAAGACTGCTCAACATTCAATGAAAGACTGCTCAACATTCAATGAAAGACTGCTCAACATTCAATGAAAGACTGCTCAACATTCAATGAAAGACTGCTCAACATTCAATGAAAGACTGCTCAACATTCAATGAAAGACTGCTCAACATTAAAGATTCAACGGAAATGGGAAAACATAAGCCCACCCAAATTGTGAAAAGTAAGAAGGCATGTGACTTTCAACATCAAAAAAGGACCATTCTGGTGTGAGTAAGGTTTCAGAGCAAAGAACTGCAAACGAAACAGATCCGAAAGCAAAACGATACGCAGTGCTTTCTTGCATATCACCCATGCCCATAAAGCATCTGGAGCATGACAAGTTGCTCTTATCACAAAGTGCATTGGCTCTACAGATATCAAATCGAATATGCCTTGAAATTTATTTTCTTAATCTAATGTTTTCTTTGTTGCTTGTTTTACCACGTATTCCAGGTGCCTGTATGCGTTCGAAAACCAACCTCAACAAGGATGTTCTCCAGTTTGCTCCGTTCCTTTTGTTGCCATCTGTTTTTCCCAGGAAAGAGTTTGAGAAGGCTGTGGCGATGCAGCCATTAATCAATGAGCTTATGCACAAGGTGGCTCATGACAGGGATTTTCTGACTCAAGCTTTGAGCAGGTAGGCATGCACATACTTAAAATTTTGTCGACTGAGAAGCTTGGCGAGGCGACAAATTCTTTTTCTGCGCTAGTGGAATGTTGATTTAACAAAGCTGATAACTTTCTTTGGGTTTTTCTGATCAAGAAGCAGAAATTGTGATCAAAGAAAAAAAAATGCCAAGCAAGTTGTTAGTGATGTTAGTCCCCCACCGATAAATTGGAAATCATAAAATTTCAAAAGATTTGTCTGAAAAATAGGTAATATTCTAATTTGTCAGCCCAACACTCTCTGCCGGTAATTACAATAAATGTGAAGCCCTGGTAATTTGATTGACTGGAGGGCAAACATTGGCGCTGGCATAGATGACTTTGCACGAGATTTGTAAAAAATGCCTTTCTTGGTGTTCAAGCTGAGTAGGACGACTGTTTCCAAAGTGGTTAGGTGCTTGAAAAGGGTTGAGACGAAACGTTGATGCCGAATTTTCATTTTCTTCCAGTGTTCTGGAGGTCGACCCGTTCACTGGAAGGCTGTTCAAATTATACGAGACAGTGATGTCTGAAGGTGTATCCCAGGTTTGTCTTATGAGGTACCTATGTTTGCCATTTTTGCAATAATTTTATTTGGTTTGCTTTTGTTGGCTGGTCTGGAGTGGGTGGCTGCCTGCTTTGTTTTCTTGACATCTGGTCCTGCTACCTACCTACCTACTTTGCCTGCAGAAAACTCTGTGTTTTCTCTCACAGCCATAACTCATTAAACCCGAAGGATGGACGTGGTGTGTACACGGTGATTGCACATCACGGAGGAAACACGTTTTTAAAATTCCATCACCAAAACCGAAGAACAAACCTGGTCGGTTTGCATTACCACTTCATTTGCTGCAATTTCCCAACAAATTCCGGATTTCAGACAGATGACATTTTGGCGATAATTGTGGTTTCAGTTTCATGACGATCGGAGAATGTTTGGCAACGCGGCGATTTTTTGAAAATTGGCTTCACCTGACGTTGCATCCGACTGGAAAGCGGTTCCAATCCATGGCTGCTTCTCACTGCATTTTCTGTTTTGGTGTTCTCTCATTTGGGCTAATGCAAGTGTTTTTTGATGATTTTAGCACTGATTTTTTTGACTGCAAATTTGACTATTACAGACTTTTCCCAAGTGGATTCAGTGATTTTTCTAAAAATAATGTCAGTTATCGGCCATGAAAGTGCAAAAGTCATGGCGTACTTTTTTAGGAAAATTAAATTTCGGATTTGGTGAAACAGCGTAAAGTGATCTATCCGGCTTTGAGATTGTGTGCGCAGCTGGTAAACTCTGGATTTAGGCCTAATGGGTTAAAGAAATCGGTACCTACGTACCTTGGCTTTTTGAATCAATCTTTTTTTACTAAGGCAGGGCTGGGACACTGATTTGGAGCATTGTAAAACTTGCATCTGCAAAGACATCTTAACTTTTAATAGGTACGTAGGCCTACAGCTAGACTTTATTCTGGCACAGTAAGGGTTTTTTGTTAAAAGTGTACGGAAAAATAAATATCTCATTCTGCAGCCTATTGTCCCGGAAAGTTGCTGTCGTGAATGATCTTTTTTTTTATGGCACGTGTAACACGAGCGAAATGCAGTCATGAATTTTGTATTCATGGTTTCTCATTGCACAGATATGGCTTAATTTTGCACAGATATGGTACAGATATGGCTCAATTTTGCAATTACTGCCTGTACGATAAAGTTAACACATACTCGGTCTTGTTTTCTTTCGCTTGTCTTAATTTTCTTATTTTTGATGATTGTTTGAACTTTGAAGGCCTCTCAAATGACACTTTATAAAAGTGCCATGAAAAATGAATAATTAGGCCAATTCACAGGAGTGCAGAAAACTGCAGTTTATATCATGGATCGCTAGGTAGGTACCTACTGTGGCTGCCAAAAGAGTCTCCAGGTTGGCAATCAGAGTCGTCAGGGTCACCTGGATGGGAACCGTGGGGAGGTTGACATCACTTTGAGCATTGTGCACACCAAAGAGCATGCTCTCTCTCTCCGAAATGATTTTACGAATGGTTAAGTTGCACATCCGGTCATCACTTAGGTACCATGCAGTTTAAACTTCCGCCACTACCTATGTTTTTATTTCTCTCTCTCTTTCCAAAATTAGCCCATT
>JASGXE010011957.1:0-13920 GCA_030068105.1 Sinentomon sp. SZTP_YWyxl
TTGGGGTGCATCAATCCAAAGGAAAGTCAATCAGCATATTGCACAAGTCAGCCCTTTGCATTGTCATGGACCAACTCCACTAAACCTGTTGAGTATGTGAAAAACCTGTTGAAGTTATGCCAGGTTTTTTATGACAGGTTTAGGTTTTTATGACAGGTTTAGGAAACCTAACCCTAGGGTTTTTCCTCAGTACAGGCTGTTACATCCGGGGTCCCACAGGGGAGTGTTTTGGCACCAACGCTGTTCTCCATTTTCATCAATGATCTTCCAGAGGTCGCGAGATGCCAGATAAATCTCTTTGCTGATGATTGTGTGATCTCAAATGAGATACGGTCCCCTGCTGACTCTTTACAACTCCAGAATGATCTGAACAAAATTTTTGATTGGTGCAAAAAGTGGGGTATGAGATTGAATGAAAACAAGTGTGTTGTTCTTTGTTTCACTACAAAAAATGCCCCCCATCCTAGTTGTTACTCTGTTAATGGTATAGCCTTGCCTGCAGTCGATAAGACAAAATACCTTGGTGTCACTTTTACAAAGACTTTGAGTTGGGAGGAACATATAAAGAATTCAACAAAAAAAGCTAATGCCGCCCTGTATTTTGCTAGGCGTACTTTTTATTGTGCCAGCAAAAAGATAAAACAGAAGGTGTATTTTTCCTTGGTTCGCTCAATTTTGGAATATGCCTCAACTGTGTGGGATCCCTACTACATAAGTCAAATTGAGGAGGTAGAGAGGGTCCAGAGGAGGGCGGCCCGTTTTGTTACAGGGAGATACTCCCCACTGGATAGTGTGTCCGATATGATGCAAGAGCTGGGGTGGAGCTCCTTGGCTTCTCGTAGGAAGGTTGCTCGGTTGGCTGGTTTATTCTTGGGGCTGAATAATGTAGGCGGCTGGTCCTCCATAAAGGAGTTTTTGTTGCCACCTAGTCATTTTGGTAGACTAGACCATGATTTTAAGCTCTATTCGGCTTCTTGTCACAAAAATGTGGGGAAGTATTCTTTTGCTGTCAGGACCGTGAATGATTGGAATGCCCTTGGTTCTGAGGTTTTTGGGACAGATAGTGATATTAGTGTGGGCACATTCAAACGAAATGTCAGATCTTGGCTGATGAAGTAACATTGCTATGCAACTGTTTATCATTGTTATAAGTACGTGCATCTTTCTCTTCATTTGAAAATCTTCCGACTCTTTAAGCTCTTGTTCTGTAGGTTTACCGCCGCCATCAATGTTTTGTGTTGATTTGCGCCTGGACTATCGTCCTTGCAAATTAAGGTATTTGATTTGATTTGATAAAAAACCTGGCATAACTTCAACAGGTTTAGGTTTTTATGACAGGTTTAGGAAACCTAACCCTAGGGTTAGGTTTCCTAAACCTGTCATAAAAAACCTGGCATAACTTCAACACCTACCAAATAATTTATTTTCAGTTTTTATTACTGGTGGGTACAATAAATATATTTACCGTACCATTTTTTCTTCTTTTCGTGAACCTTTGTCTTTTCCCAGGCAGGTACCTACCCTGGATCATACGCTACTGCCTTGCTCCAAAAGGTTCACATATTTCTAAAATTCATTTCACATTTTTTGTGGAGTTGGGAAAAGAAAAAAGATTGAAATTTAGCTGGCACACCTGCCCTGTTTTCTGTAGAAATCAGCTTGCAGCTTAGAGTTAATTTGGTTGATTGACACGTGCCAGAAAATTGAATTCTGTGCACAATGGTATTAATTTTAATTGTGCACTAATTATTTGCACTAATTGTGCACAATGGTATTAATTTTAATTGTGCACTAATTATTTGCACTAATTGTGCACAATGGTATTAATTTAATTGTGCACTAATTATTTGCACTAATTGTGCACAATGGTATTAATTTTAATTGTGCACTAATTATTTGCACTAATTGTGCACAATGGTATTAATTTTAATTGTGCACTAATTATTTGCACTAATTGTGCACAATGGTATTAATTTTAATTGTGCACTAATTATTTGCACTAATTGTGCACAATGGTATTAATTTTAATTGTGCACTAATTATTTGCACTAATTGTGCACAATGGTATTAATTTTAATTGTGCACTAATTATTTGCACTAATTGTGCACAATGGTATTAATTTTAATTGTGCACTAATTATTTGCACTAATTGTGCACAATGGAATTAATTTTAGGAGATATTCATTTGCCGAGAAAGATGCGTCAACACGTGGACGTGGGACTAACAAAACAAAGGTGATAGGGGGCATCATGCACAAATCCAGATATTACCTACTGGAATTGAATTGAAATTTTTTTCTGTTTTCTGTGTCACTATCTAATTGCCAAAAAAGGGTAAACTACACGGGTTGTTGAAAACGTTTCTGCTTTTGCACAGAAATTCTTGTTTTTCGTGGTTTTTCTCCAATGACATTAAAATTTGATCAATTTGGAACTTGTCTGGTGACTTCTACGACAATCTGATGCAAATTATTAATTTTATCACAATTTGAAAAAGACACCACAGGAAATCAAAAATGAACAAACAAAGCAACTGAAGAAAATACCTATTCACAAGAACACAAAATTCAAAAGACCCAGGGCTCAAGGAGTAAGGACTGTGCAGCGATCGCATCTGTACAAGCTGACTCACTGTGCCTTTCATGCAAACCTCGGTTATTTGCAGGAAGAAAGTTGGCCTTTTTGCCTCGGATAAATGGATCTTGTGTTCCTGTAAAAGATCCATTTCTTAATTTCTGTCGTTGTTCATTTTTGACACTTCTCGCATTAATTTTTCAAATTGCGATAAAATTGGTAATTTTCAACAGATTGATCTAGAAATCTACCATAACTTTTTTTTTTAATTTACCGTTGAACGGACTTGAGCCCTGGTGGGTGACTTGGACCCAAAGCTGGAAAAATGATTTGTGAGCACTGTGAGAGAAAATAGGTAAATGTTCCTGGATTTTTTCACCATAGGCACATAAAACACCATTAAATCTTTCAAAAAACCACACAGGTTCATAGTTTTGCTCATTTTTTTTGCCACAGGTGAAAAATCTTATGCTATCGCAAAATGCGGTTTTTTGATATCGCCAAACTTTCTGGTGCAGTGATCACACTGAGCACTTTCAGGAAAGTGTTATGGCATAAATTTGCTCTTTTGGATGTCCCAACAATGTTCCAGTAGCCCAACTGTCCAAGACACACTTTTTTATGAGAACAAACAGTGGGTTCAAGTCACCCCAGCACTTTTGGGGCCAAAACGGGGTCACTTGACCTCAGGTCTAATTTTGCTGAAATGTATTGTAATTTGCTTTGTACTTCATTTTCAATTTGGTAGGGCTGAGGTGTCAACTTGATATCTGAACAAATTTTTGTCTTAAAAGTAAACTAAGCCATGCCTAGAAATTATCAACGAGTCTTGGGATCACGTTCATACAAGGATTATTCTCAGGAACATCTGGATGAAGCTGTGGGAAGGATGAGGATAGGTGAAATCTCCCAGAGAGATGTTGCAGAAGAATATGGCATTTCACGCAGCACCTTGAAGAGGAAGCTAAAAGGGACACATGACAAGAATCCTGGTGGTCAAACAGTTCTTTCGGCAGAACTTGAGGAACTGTTTGTTCACAATTGTCTTGCCCTGTCCCAGTTTGGATTTCCCATCGACACCCTAGATTTGAGGTTTTTGGTCAAGTCTTATCTTGACCAGAAAGGGATGAAGATTGCCTGCTTCAAGGACAACATGCCTGGTCCTGACTGGGCAAACCTCTTCGTCAAATGACACAACCAACTGACCAAAAGATTCGCATCCAACATAAAAAAAAACCGAGCAGCAGTTTCTGAGGATGTCATTGATGCTTACTTTGATGAACTGCAACCCGAACTGGCAAACATACCACCTTCCCGGATTTGGAACTATGACGAGACCAATTTAACGGATGACCCTGGACGCAAAAAAGTCCTTGCAAAACGTGGCTGCAAATACCCAGAGCAGATTTTGAACACAAGCAAATCTTCGACGTCCATCATGGCATGTGGCAATGGCCAAGGGGAAATGCTGCCCTTCTACGTTGTGTACAAGTCTGAACATCTCTGGTCAACATGGACGGAAGGAGGACCCAAAGGAACCAGGTACAATCGAACCAAAAGCGGGTGGTTTGATAGTTTTTGCTTCGATTATTGGTTCCAAACACTGGTGCTGCCCAACTTAAAACTCCAGCCTGGTAGAAAGATCCTCATTAGGGACAATTTGTCTTCACACCTAAGCCCACGGGTTTTGGAGCTGTGCCAGAACAACGACATCAAATTTGTTTGCCTGCCACCCAACTCCATCCACTTAACACAACCCCTGGATCTTGCCTACTTCAGGCCGATGAAAGTTGCATGGAGGTCGATTTTAACAACTTTCAAGAAAGAATGCAACATTTCACCAATTCCCAAAGGAAGTTTCCCAGGATTGCTCAAGAAACTATCAGAGGCTCTGAAGGAGACAGGGCCACAGTCATTGGTCAGCGGTTTCCGCAAAGCAGGTTTGCACCCACTGGACAGAATGGCAGTGAAAAGTCGAATCCCATCAGGTGCAAATCCCAAAGATGCAGACATCAACCTCGTTAGCGACACAGTCCTCACTTTCCTAGACCAAAAACGATACAGTGGAGGTGACAGGTCTAAAGATGCTCAGCACCGCAGAAAGAAGATCAGCGTCCCCCCTGGGAAAAGTGTAAACAGCCTGCTGCCTCAAGAGGCACAGCCATCATGCAGTTCAGCAATTGCTGGAATGTCAAAAACTGGAGCAAACACGAAGCAGAGCCATGCTGTTGCGAGGAAACATTCGGTGAATCAGACACCGATACGGAACCACCCCAGAAGAATAGAGCAACCACATTTTCAGATCAAGGTGTGGAATCAGATCTGGATGATCCACCAGTCATCCAAGCCAAGAAAAATGACTTCGTCATAGTGTGCTACGAAGAGGAGTATTTTCCAGGCATTGTGACCAATGTGAAGTCCAAATTTGTTGAAGTTGATGTCATGACAATGAGTGGCCCAACGGGATGGAAATGGCCTGAAAAGCCAGACAAACTGTGGTACCCATTGGAGGATGTGATGGAGAGAATTGTTCCACCAAAATCTTCAAATTCCAGAGGTGTGTGTGAAGTTCCGGAAATTTGGAAATACCGGAACAAAACTCAGATATCCAGTCTGCAGTAAAACCAGCTCCATTGCAGAGCCAAAGTTCGGCACCCACCACACCCCAATGTCTGAATCTAGGTGGGTGCTGAAAATGACATTGGACAATGGACTTTAGACATGTTACCTTTGTGCCGCATAGGCATGTTACCTTTGTGCCGCATCCATCACCCTATTTGGATTGTGAATCATTTTGTGTCACCGGATCATCGTTGTGAAAGTGTGAAAAGACAAAATCCCAGTTGCCCAGGACTTGCCAGTGTCTTCCCTTCTTCCCCTTCACTCAGTGATGCTGGAAGGAACTCAAATCAGGATTTATCAAAGTCATGTTCACTCATCGATCTGTGTTATTTCTGCCACCGCTTCCACCATGCCGCAGATCAATTTTGGAGCCAAGCATGTCAAAACGTCACCCATGTGAGTAAATTTTTATTTTTTTTTTTTAAATTGTTTTGAATCCTTTTCAGCAATTTTCATGCCTCTGGAGCCATATTTCAATGCTAAAATGCAGTAGAATGAATAAATGGTCTTCCGCTAGGACTTTCTGGTGTTCTAGCTGCTGCTGCTCCAAAACGCAAGATGCTAAAATAACCATACTTTGCAGGATTTTTCAGTGAGGACCATGGGCCATTTCCCCCCATGACAGTTGGCACCACTTTCCTCACATTGCTTTTATGAGGAAAAGATCAGAGTGGGTTCATTTGACCCCAAAGCGTGGGGTGGGATGAACCCACCCATTTTTCATGATTTTTTCAAAGAAGGAATGAAAATTATTTATCTTTGACACTGGCACCTCAGAGTCAACACTGAGACTCAAGTTTCTGAGAGAAAACATGTTTGTAAAATCCCACATGTTTATTGGTGCAATGCCTTGAAGTGAAAAAGTGGGTCCAAGTCACCCCGCTCTACGGTACTCCAATTATTTTAGTAGTGTATTCAATTGCAAATATAATATTTCAGAGGCATGCAATTTTAAATGCATGCACACCATATCCAGGATATTGCATAAGAGTGTACCTAGTACAAAAAAAATGAAAACGTACATTGGAACTTACTCAGCCATATGTGAAAGGATGTCGACATCAAGTGACACAATTTTCAGCAGAAAGCAGAGGTAGAAGCAGAATGATGTCAAGTTCCGATCAGAACTGAAGAGGACAGAGCAGAAACGATGGAAGCACTCGGTGATACCAGTTGTAAAATCAAGAAAATTTTACTTAGCAGGTAATATCACCAACGTAAAAAAACCATTTGATAAATCCCTATGCAAAGAGTGCACATGCATGCACCAGGGAAAAAAGAAAAAAAGGAACATGATTAGCACCAAAGAAAAGGAAAGGAAGAACAACGATTTTATAACAATAATAATAATGCACCGATATGAAGCGAATGTGTAATTGAAGTGAATGTTTTTTGGATGAAATAAAAATTTGTAGGTATACATTTTTCCAGAAATTGGTGACAATTTTTTTTGTATTCCCTTTTTAGGAATGCACTTCTACCAAGAAACAACCTACTCTCAGAAGTCGTAATGACTTCCATAAAAACAAAAGATTTATTCTATGGGGGGAAAGCAAACGAAGAGAAAAAACAGACTCCAAAGCTTTCCAGAAAACAAAAATCTGAGCAAAGCAATGATCGAACACTTTTTCTCTTTTTTTACATTCAATGGTTCATTTTATTGGTGTTTTTTTTATTCTGTGACAATCATTTTGGTGTTCTTATATGACAGGGGGACCACCCTGGTACTCAGTGAAAAGTTGCCCACGAATCATGATCTTTTTAAAAGCAGTTTTGAATGAGAGAGAAGAGCGAATAGATCTCAATTCAAATGGCAACTTATTCCAAAGTCGAGCACCTAAAGAAAAAACAGTGGACCAACCTAATTTAGTTTTATGGGACAGAACAGATAAGAGAAAATGGTCAGCAGATCTACGTGTTCGAGGTGGGTTTGCTGAGTTATTCAAGCTTCCAAAAAAGATCATATCAGAGAAAGGTGAGACAAAACTACCATTATTTAATTTATGAACCATCAAGAGCAACTGGAAGTAAATTATTTGATAAGTGTTTAAAAGACCAAGACAAACAAATACACTCCTTGTAGGTGCATTATATGGTAACCCAGCTAAAATCCTGATAGCTTTCTCTAATGCAAAATCTCAATTGGTTTTATAACTTTATCAGCTGCAGTGCCCCAAACACAGGCACAATATGACAGGTGAGAAAGAAAGTAAGCATGGTAAATTGTTTTTGCGTAGTGAAGGCTTCCCTAATGGACAGCAGCCACTCGAATTAAGTATAGACCAAAAACAAGTTTCTTGATGAGAGCAGCTGAATTGAACTCCCATGAATATGCTTGGTCAAAATGCACTCCCAACAACTTGGCTTTCTCAGCTCGCATAAAAATAGTTCTGCCCACTCGCACAAAAGGAGGAAAAATGTGTTTGCTAGGCAAGAAGGATAAAATAACAGTTTTGGTGGCATTGACTGTAAGTCGGTTACATTTGGCCCAAAGATTAACAGAATTTATAATATTCTTTATTTGACATATTAAAGAATCAAAATCTGAAGCAGACACAACAACAGTAAGGTCGTCAGCAAAAGCAACTGGAAAATGATGCGAAGAAAGACAGGTCAACAAATCATTTGTGTATATAACAAAAAGTAATGGTCCTAAAATACTACCTTGAGGTACTCCTCTGGCAACTACTGTCGGGGAGGAAAAGGCTGTGTCGCTACCCACTCTAAATGTTCTCTCACTCAAGTAGGAAGCCAAGAGGTGCACAGCCATTCTCCTGACTCCATATGATTCCAACTTTTGGAGCAGGATAGAATGCTCAACACAATCAAAAGCCTTGCTTCAACCAAATGCAAGGGGGTTTGCCTAAATCTAGCTTCAGTTTCACAAAATTGGAAACATGAAATAAAGCATCCAGTGTGGATCGACCAGGCAAAAAACCAAATTGGGATGAAGACAATGAGCCAAGAGAAAGAAAGTAGGATAAAAGCCGCTCATGTATCAATCTTTCAAAAATCTTGCTCACTGTTGGTAACAAAGCAATGGGATGATAATTTTTAGGGTCACACCTATCACTAGCCTTAAAAATAGGAACAATGGTTGCTTGTTTTAGTTCAATGGGAAATGTAGCCTGTTCAAACATAAGATTAGCAATGTGGCTTATCGGATGGGAAAATATTGCAGCATTTTGCTTCAAGACTTTTGAAGATATATCACCTGGAGGAGAAGTAGTATCTTTTAATCTAGAAATTACACGACAAATTTCACCAGTAGTAGTTGGAACAAAATACATGGAACTACTAACTGCAGGAAAATGGTCAAAATAATAAGTTATCCCAGAAGAGGACCCAGAGGTTTGGGATGTGGTATTGGAAGTTGGGTTATCAAATGCTTGATGCAACACAATGGCAACTTCATGTGGATCAGTAACCGGTCCATCAGGTCCAGCTAAGACAATTTTTTTTTCTTTATTTTATTAAGCAAGTCCCAAAGCACATTTAGGTACATTCATTACGAAACAAAACAATCCCACATTCATGTTACAATTTTTTGATCAAATAGGTACCTAGGTTTATTCAAATAGTTAGGTAAAACTCACCAATTGCGAGGCTGTGCAGGAGTTGACTTGTTTAAAACTTGATCAAATATCCTCCAAACCTTCCTTGGTGCCTTTGCATTTGCCAATTTGGTGGACAAAAAACAATTTTTTGCTTTTAACTTCACTCAATCCTTTAATCCGCTGACACAGAGACAAATTGTGGGGATTGCGCCTAAGTTTGGTTTTAAGATTATCGCGAAGAATCAACATGTTGGCAATAGGAGGTGTGATCCACGGGATAAGCAAATGTCTCACAAATTTTGTGCTACGTGAAGGAGCTGGCAGCATGGCATTCTTAATAAGAGTGTCCACGATTTCAGAAAACAAGGCATATGCAGCCTGGGTGCTATCTAAATTGATAACAGGGGACCAGTCTGTCATAGAAAGCAAATGAGTAAAGCGTTGGGAATTAAAAGAAAGGGATGGGAAGAGATTCACAGTGTGTTGAATAGGTTGATATGGCTTAGAAAAAGAGAGCAAAGTAGGCAAGTGATCAGAAATGGAAAAATCAATGACACCGGAAATACAACTTTCTAACTTCAAACAAAACATGGAACAAAAAATGTTCAGTAGAAAAAAGTCCTACGACTCTCCATTTCAACGCAGCAGCCACTCAAAAACCGCTAAAAAGCTTCTCGTTCTCATGGGGTTACCCCGTGTACCTTTGGGAATCTGCCTTCGAAAAATGGCTTTTATGCAACGACCCCCAATCTCCACATCTCAGTTTCCCCAACACAACCGCAAATTGGGCTTTTTTTGGATTTTTTGGGGGCCACTGCGTGAAATTGGAGGCTCGGATGGTTTTTCGAATAATGTATTTGCAATAGGTATATTTTATAGGTATATAATATTTTTGCAATATAAATTAACAAATTAGGTTGGTAATATTAATGAATGAATTGACAAATTAAAAAATAAATTGACAGTAAATAAATTAAGCGTAAAGTGGAAAGCGTTAAATAATTTAAATGTTTCGTGAAGTAATTTTGTTACCTACCTAGGGGGCCAAGTGTTTTAGTCGAGCCCTATTTTTTGGCCTTCTGAGGCCTTTTCTTCTGCTTCACTGTCCTGCTCATCAAACATCCAATCATGGCTGCAATTTGATAAAACTGTGGCTGCTGAAAACACCGCCGTCATAAGTTTGGGTACCTACTGGTGTTCCTTGCCTTATATTCCATTGAATAGGTAATGTGTTTAAATATTGATACCAATGATAACATGAAATAAATTCCCAATAACAGAAAATGTGCGCAGGGGTATTTTCTGTTTTTTTTTTCTAATGTTTTTTTCTTTTATTGAATAAAATAATTGTTTGCAACATGTTAGGACAAAAGTTCCAATTACTCGGAATGCATATATGCATATACCTAGAAAGAAAGATGGAGACGAGAACAAATACCCAAACAAGAACCAACTCGGTTTTTCAAATCTGGGATGCAATGTGGAATATCGGCCCGACATCTTCCACTTGGGGGACTGTTCTTTTTATTTTCACGGCGCGGTTACTCCGATTCATCGGATTTACGGTTGCGCTGGCAAAATTTTAAATTTAACCGGTCAAGCCCAAATGACGTACAGTTGCGTCCGCTAAAAAAAACTGGGCAGACGAGCGACGTAGATAAACGTCAAGACCAACATGAATGTAATTGTACGAACGACGTAAATGAACGTCCGCATGGGTATTCCATTTTCAAGGGATTTGAATTTAATTACGCAATATCAGCACCACTCAATAGGTACTATTCACAACCGGAAAGAGTAAAAAACAGCGATCTAGCAGACGTTTATTCCGCCAAAATCGGTCCAACCATTTTCATTCAGCGCACTTTTCAAATATCCCGCTTTTCGTTTCGTCCCTTGTCAAAGGCACCTTTTTTCACGATGACGCAACATCAGTCACCCGCCGAAATTCGAATTTTCTGGAAGCCGACAGCAGCACGATCTCGCGGACGCTTGTTTCATGTGATTTGCTGCAACCGTTCAGAAATGACGTCGCAATGAAATTACCTGTTTTTCCCGTTTTTGCTCAATTTTGATGCTGTTTGATGCGTTTTGTGGGTATCTTGGCCGTTTTTTTGTCCGGAGGTGTTTTTTGTTGTTGAAAACATTACCTAAATTATTGGCGATTTTAATGACACAGAGCAGAAATCTGGCTTGGTTGGGTGGGAAATGCATGCATTTCCGATTTTTCCGTTTTTCGAAAATCCTTGCAGAAATTATTAATTCCGTCGGGGGCGACACTCCCGTGTTTCCGAAAAGTGCGGAAAAGCATTTTAAAACCAGAATTCGTAATTCCGGGCTTGACCGGTTAAAGAGCAAACCCAAACTCACAGTTGCGTTATTATTATGCCTCCATGCAGCATTCCTTGGCATTGGCCACAAAGGATGCACACAACAAACAAATGTGCTTAATCAAAATGTAAGTACCTATAATCCCGAGAAAATAATATTGAGGAAGGGTTGCAAGGAAGCACCACAACTATAAGTTTGGGGAAGAAAAGAAGACAAGATGTATTAGATATGGCTGGAAGAAAGAATGGAAAATGGTCAAAATGGAACCTGTCAATTCATAGAGACAACCTATCAATGAAACAAAAATCATAAAGTTCAGCTGTAATTTAATTGACCTACCTACAGCTTTCATTGGTCCAGTTCTGCTTTTCAACTTTGGTCCCATAGGACCAGAGATGAATGACCTTCTTAATGAGAATAATTTTTGCCTTCTTAAAGACCCTCGGATAACAACCTGATATAAACATCCCATTCAAAAGGTGGGCCAGTGGAGTGGCTATATCATTTGCAATGCGCTTTAGCATCAAAACAGATATCCCATCCATTGCACATGAGGCTTTGGGCTTCAACTGCTTTATTGTTGAAGCTACCTCCAATGCATCAGTTGGGGACCAAAAAAGAGAGTTCAGGATTCTTATTGCCGGATAAAAGGTAGGAATATCACCAATAATTCTTGAGGGTTGGTTGGAAATTAGTGTTGCAGCTACAGTACTGTAGTACTCATTAAGGCAGTTTAAAATATCAGACAAACCAAAGACATGAGATTGCAAGGAAACAGAATACTGTACGGTTACGTACAAGGTTGACCTGGCATTTTCATGTACAACACAGTACTTTTCCGGCGACAATTTGGCAGCCATTATTCAGAGCAAATTTGCAGGGTTTCCTGTCAATTTGGCGTTAGCCAAATCTTCACCTCAGTTGTCGGGCAGTTTGTGCAGACTCAGCAATACCATAAGACGACACTTTCAATTAAAAGGCAAAAATATACGAATAAGATTTGTGGCGTGTGCCGCCGGAAAAGGTCTTCCACGTGGCATCTTTCCAGAGCTGCAACAGCCAGCAGGCGGCATAATTTCACCCTCCCCTCTTCATGTGCATGCTGACGTGTATCACTTTGAGTTGTCAGAGAATTGGTTGCCCTCGGTTTTTGAGTAATTTTCCAGACACGGCTTTTGCATAAAAGGTTTCCCCCGAATTATGTGAGGGTTCACTTCAATTGTGCTCAACAATTCATTCGATAAGCTCCTCGCTCTGGCCAACAAATTCACTCTCGCTCGATTCAAGTGTTTGCTTGAATAATCTGTGAATCAGACCACATCAAGTCAGTGTCTCCAGTTTCCATCTGTTTCCAGTCACTTGTCCTCAATCATCTCTGTTCATCTGTTTCATCTTAGTTTGGCGGTTAGTTAGTTTAGTTCTTCTGATAAGTCTTAATGGCAGCAAGTCGTGTCAGTTCTGTAGAAAGAGCGTCTGTCCTAAGAGATGCAATAAACACTTATTTACTTTAGTTTAAAAATGATAACCACTCGTGTCCGACTCTTCAATTATCTGTGCATATTTATCAGTGTGACATTTTAACAGTTTCGACATAGCGAATCTCAGTGGCAGTGAACCCAATGGTCGGTTGGTAAACGAACTCGTGGTATCGCTGGTATTTCCCTGTCCCTTCCAAAGTGCTGTTCAGTGGTTTTATGTCCAGAGTGCTTCATTTCGTGTTTGTCGGTTCGGCCAAATGTGGGTGCATCAGCGAACAGAAATTCGAGATAAGTGGTAAAGATTCGTGCTGGCGAATCACATGGTAGTCAGTTGTCCGTGTTCGCTGATTGACCCAGATATTGGCCTGAACTTGCATGACACATGGGAACCAATTGCAGTGAGAAATGTCAGATTGAGTTCTCCCCCTATGTGGTTTTGAGTACGTGGCACACGTGACCATATTCCCATACAAGTCGGAGATCCTATTCCGGTACAATACATCTTCTTTATATTAAGACACCGGCCTGCACCCTGCCTGTCCAAAAGAGAATTAATGATCTTCCAAGTGCATTTAGATTTAGGGCCATCCGCCGGCTGCCCTACTAAATTTCTGCATATAGTACCTCCGTTTCGCCATACGCCAGGGGTGTAAAAAGAGGGGGAACATGGGATCAATGTTCCCAGGACGGCAAAGGCTGAATTTGGATGGCAAGGCCAACTTTGGACGACTTGCACAAAAATTTGGCGACATTCAGACATGTTTTTGACGAGAATATTGAGCCCAGCAACGGCCCCACCCACTATCTGTATATTCACGTATGATAAACGTTATGATAAGCACACCCACAAGCGATGCCAATTGCTGATAGCCTGCATATTATGGTGGAGCCGAAATTAATTTTTTCAAACTTTCGCAAAAGCGAGAATGCGAAATTCATTTTTTTGACGAATTCGGATTCGCATCACCACATGCTGCATTGCTGGCTGAGCTCTGCAGAGATCATGAAATACTGAAAAGATATAGGTACAGATTCTCATTTTCTCCAGCACAGAGTTCGAGCTCCCCTGTTAGTCGGAAAAATTCACGGCAAGGGCAACACATCATCGGGAATTCCAGAGCCCATGCTTTCGCAGAGCACTAATGCGAGAAAATAAAACAGAAAAAAAACCCTACCCAAAATAAATTGTAGTTAATCCTGTGCCACTTGATGATTTCTGCCTCCAGTGCTTGTCCAATGGTCCACCTCGGAGGGAATGCACAAAGAGACATGAAGCTGAGAAACATGATTTCGACTTTCTGCAGCTCAAAATTTTGACTTTCTGCAACTCAAAATTTTGACTTTCAAAGCTTGTTTT
>JASGXE010011958.1:0-13681 GCA_030068105.1 Sinentomon sp. SZTP_YWyxl
CGAATATATGCCTGTTTTTGTTGTTTCTTTTCCATTTTTGGATGTTTCTTGTTGGTGGTGAATCCTGCATACCACAATAAAAATTGCCCGGCGTTTACGTTTTGAACAAGCATGTGGCGCACGAGACGAGACTGAGAGTGTCGGTGTGATGTTTTTGATGCAGGTACCCAGGTATTTCTTGGCCTTTCACACTCTCCTCTGCTTTTGCTTATCTCTGGATTCACTGGTTTTCCAACTCCCAGATTCACAAACTGCATGTGATTGTATGCTCTATTCTCGGCCGGTTGTTAAGTTGGCTATTGGCTTTGATGATATTTTATTGAAAAACCTTCCTACCTAGGTACATATAGCTGTTTGATTTTTACACATTTTGTCAAAAACAATTGTGTTGGCATTGTGAAAATGGGTCACACCAATGGCCTGTTAATTTTTTGGCCAATGATAATGGCGAGGTTCTCACCAATGCAATAATATCATCAGGTAATTGTAGGTACTTGTGGGAGACGATGAACATTTTTGTGTCCGGTGTGTTTGGAATCACTTGGGCCATGGCAGGTAGTAGATATAATGGTGGGAAATGGCCAGTTAACTTAGTTATTGCAGGATTGATGCACCAAGGAAAAAATGAAATTGCCTCGCACATCCCGTCTAGGCACTGGGCCGATGCCCCCACATGTAAAAAAAAGTGAAAAAATAAAAGTCAAATTCAAGGCTGGCATCATGGAAAAATCAATTCCTTGGTTCAAAAACTTCAAGAAAAAACCATCTCCACACTTGCCTCACAATAAGCCTACGGATGGACACAAGGCCCCACACTAAAAGATCGGTGCGAACCATGGGGTTCCACCATGGGCATATTGAACCATGGGCATATTGGCTGAGAGTGATGCAACACCCATGCTTTTGTTGAAATATTTTTTTCCTTTTTTTTTTATCATTTGTGTTCACTCACCACATGTGGTTGTGGAAGCTGCCACTCCATAACTGACCACCAATTGCTAACTGTGCCAACATTTTCAGGTTTTTCTTCCACCATATGAATTTTGTAGACTCATTTCCAAAACTTCTTTTGCCAACAAAAATCAATTGGAAGTGCAATGCTTTCAGATTTGCTTAATTTTTCTTTTTTTAGAAGTTTGAATCTCTTTTTATTCTACGTTATTCCAAATAGCATCTAGCGATTTGCTCGTGATAGCTTTTAGATGTTTCTGCAGATTTTACTTTTTCCGTTAATAAATGTTCAATGCCAAAACTTAAAAAAATAAAAAATTCCGCAGAAAAATCGATTTTTGCGGATTTGCACGTCAGGTGACGTTGTGTCAAGTTTCCGCAGATTCCGCGATGTCCGCGTTTTGGAAGGACCCCAAAAGCTCATTCCGAAGACCTCCAACCCAGGGCTTGAAAAAGGCCTAAATCTTGTCTCACTCTTTCGTCTCTCGCTGTCGCTATACTGGCTGATCCATTTACCGCTGCTTCCTTTTCTGAATTCTCTGATGTTCAGGAGAACTTATTTGCACACAGATAGGCTTCCTGGCATACCCTCGAGTCCTCCCCAGACAAGATCTTGCAATTCTTACCTCTCTGTCCTCAGAAGATGAGGGTTGAAAGATCACCTGTTTTCAAGATGTTCCCGACGACTGAGCATTGGCAAGAAAAGATTGAGGGATGGCCCAAATTGTTTAGATGAAAGACAATAACAGCGAAGGCGATATCTTGCCAGCAGCATGAACCAGATTGATCAGATCCGCAGCGTGACATGGCAATGGCAATGATGCAAGGACCATATCGTCAAAGTGAAACGAACACATCGTCGTGTCGAAACTTGCGAAATTTTGTTGAGAATGTCACAAAAACAAAATACAATTTTCACAAAAACCACAGATTCATCAATATGATCATGAAAACGAACTTATGCAAAGGGGATGTAAAAGATGAGGAAGAGAAAAAAGGCATCATTGGGCAAAATCTCAAGTGAAAACTGAAAAACCATCCAAGGGGAGAGGGATCCTACATCTCAAAGCCACTTTGTTGAAGATAAAAGTGGTCTTGGTGGGTTGCAAAAATAAGAGCACCTGAACAGGGAGGAGCTGCCCGAGGCCACACTCAATCGTCTCCCCTCGGAACCCCTATTTTGCAAGGTGATGAATGTAGGCTATTGTGTGAAAGATTGTTCCTCTGAAGAAAACTTCAAAGGAACAATGTTTATTCATTATAAAAAACTATCAGAAGCTGTTGCTGTCGAAGAAAAAGTTTTTTGACTGGAAAAGAACTGGAAAACTCATTGCAATAACAAAACTCCATATCATGGAAGTTCAGCAGGAAAAATTCACCCCGAAAAGATTCTGCCAGCTCCTTCCACAGTGATAACCTAACAGCCTGTTTTTCGTTACTCACATCGCTCCATGCCTGCTTTCTTTGCATACTGTCACCAGCTGATTAGGTACATTACGCTACAGCTACACTCAGCTGTATTTCCTCGTCTGCTCTATGCAGATTCGGTCTTAAACTGGTGGTCCCTGAAAACCGGACAGCCGGACAGGACCGCCGGAACGCCGGACCGACCCGGACGGGTTAGGTTAGGTTAGATTAGGTTAGGTTAGACTGTCCTAACCTAATCTAACCGAACCAAATCCGTCTGGGTCAGTCCGGAGGTCCTGTCCGGTTTTCAGGGACCACCAAATTCATTTGCTTAGCATTTATACCTAATATTTTCGGCGATCGAAATGGCCACCTGAATAAACCCAGCATATTTTGTGAAGTGCGTCTGAATGCTGTTTGCATGAACACCTGGACCTTTTTACTCACTTCGACCATTGTGTAGAAGGTAAACTCCTTTTACAACTGTCATCACCCATCATGCTCTGACTGCTAATTTTTGGAATATTGGTTCATTGAAAAACAAGGCTGGTCTCTATGACAGCTCTGCCGAGCCATCAACCATTTGTTACAATCAAGGCTGGCAAAAATGCTATTTTCTACTATTCTTTACCCGAAAAACCATCGAAATGCAAAAATAAAAATACTGTTTCTTACTTTTGTTTTAATAAAAACATTGCTTTTCTATGTTTTGTAAAAAATTGATTGGTAGGTACGTATAGGCTGGTAGGCTCTGGGCAAAACTCAAGGCTTCTTTATGGTGTCTGCCAAGGACTGATACAGTACCCACTGCCATGAAGGATGAATCTGATGATGAGGACCCTGTTCTTCTTGGAACACCATTGGAGGATGGTAAGACTACGTACTTTTGTTGGTGGACTGCCTTGAAGTTGAGCAAGTTTTGAGTTTTCTGTTTTTGTGACCAAGGACAGAGGGAAGAAAAAGCTGATACCATTATCCCACCCTATGGCGATAAGACATCAGCTTCAAAATGGAAAGTCAACACGAAAATAAATTAGTGGCAAATAAGTAGGTAGGTACCTGTGCCTACCTAAGGTAACATTCTCAGCAGGAAGCCTTTTGAACAGGCTATCTCTGGTAGAATGTAGGTTAGGTAGGTACCTGTACCTAGTCTGTAGTCGTGTAACATGCTGGAAATCATCTGGGCTGGGTGTCACTCAATGCTAAACTGCACGGATCTGGTTTCAGTCAATTAGGTACAAACAAGTTTGGAATGGTTATTTGTATCACCTACCTACCTACGACAGTGAATTTCCCCACAGGACATATACGGTGGTACCTCATCATGACCAAGACAAAAATTACACAAGGGGGCCTGGCAGCCTAGTCAACACCGAAAAAGTCTCTGCAGTGTGCACAGGGGATGCTGAAATGCCTGCAACAAAGAGAAACCAATGGAAAACTGTCGTTAAAGTACTGACTTTTTTCCAGCACCAGCAGATAGATAGTCTCAGCGCCAGCAGCAAAAAGAGGTGTGACCTCTTATCGCCTGCTCAAATGAGGCACAATAAGGCCAGAAACGTCATACCTTAAATGGAATCCTGAATACCTACATCAAATGGATTACTGAACACCAAAGGTGTTGGCAGATGGGCATTTGTGGAGAAAGTGGATAGGTGTAGAAACAAACACGCTAGATAACCTTTTTATTGCAGATAACCAGATTGCAAAAGTGTCGAAGAAGGGTGCATCCGATCAGTTTGTTGTCGATGAGAAGGGCCGTCGACGTTTTCATGGAGCGTTCACTGGTGGCTTTTCTGCCGGTTACTTCAACACTGTCGGCTCTGAGGAGGGCTGGACACCATCAGCGTTTCAGTCGTCCAGGGAGAAGAGAACTGAAAAGAAAAATTATGCACCTGAAGATTTTATGGATGATGAGGTTGGTACCTTGGCAGTGCAATAGGAAAACTGAAACAAGAATTTTTTACTTCATGATCAGAAATCCCAATTTGGACCCCATTGGCATCGGGGCCTTTCAAACCCCATTGGCATAACAATTTCAGAGGCAGCTGGAATGCCACTTTATAATTACCATTTCATGCTTGTGTGAGACTCGAGCAAAATTGTTTTCTTTTTTTCTTTGATGACCTAAGTCTGGACCCATTTCAAATCATCAAATCGGCAGTTGGTAGTACTCAGAAAAGCCATCAAGCTCTCAAAAAGTAAGGCCCATTGGTTTTGTGGCAGTCCTTATGAGACTGGGGCATCAATGATAACCTACCTACCTCGGGCTGCCTAGTTTAGAGGGAAGGATATATCAATTTGAAATTCTTCAATACCTACCTCCCACAATTGCCTAATTTGATTTCCTACTTAGGATCTGGGCGAGTTTGGAATTGCTCCCCAAGTTTTCAAGACTTCCAAGGATTTTACTGATAAGTCCAATGCCAGCAGCAAGGCAAAACGTTCCAAGTCACTCATGGACGATGAGGGACCAATTCCTGGTGAACCTGTGCTGAAACAGCTGATTGCACTTTCAAAGTGAGTTTCCATTTTTCATGTGTCAAGACTCATTTTAAATTCAATATCTGTCTGCCTTTTGGAATTGCAAATTGGAAATTTGTTCTTTTTTTTGCAAATTCCTAACATACGAATACGTAATGACAAAATCAAAGGATAAGCCAACTGGCTTTTACTTACTTGGTTGGGTTGTGTTGCCACAGGGCTGTGTTGTTGGTTGGGTTGTGTTGCCACAGCGTTGCCAGTCAAAATCGATACCTAGCAGAATTCCCTGGATTCACAGATTAGGTATCTCATTTTTATAACGCATCTCCTGACAGTTGTTTTTGTTCACTCGCATACCTACCTCCTTGCGACTTTGGAGTTACGTAATGTTCTTCTTTGTTGTTTATTTTTATTAATTGTGAATGTTTTTGTCAGAGTTGGCCTGCTCCTAAACACACTACTCTCATCTCCATTTCAGTGACACTGTTGGAGTTTCAATTTTGAAGAAGATGGGGTGGCGTCCAGGAACAGGAGTTGGTTCAAGAGTGACAAAAAAGGAAAAGAAAATGCACTCCCAAGCTGACCAGGCTAACAGGACTAAAATTTATGGATGCCAGGTTAGCCCGAACATAGTTTCGAGCTTTGGTTTTTAAGGGGATGCCTAAGCTTTTTGTTTGTTTTTGTTTTGTTGTTTGGGCACGTAACATTTTGTTTGCCCTTCCTTCATGCTTTTCTGTCGCCCATTCCAGTTTCATGAAAATTTTGTTTGCCCTTCCTTCATGCTTTTCTGTCACCCATTCCAGTTTCATGAAAATTTTGGCTGCCCTTCCTTCATGCTTTTCTGTCGCCCATTCCAGTTTCATGAAAATTTTGGCTGCCCTTCATGCTTTTCTGTCGCCCATTCCAGTTTCATGAAAATTTTGGCTGCCCTTCCTTCATGCTTTTCTGTCGCCCATTCCAGTTTCATGAAAATTTTGGCTGCCCTTCCTTCATGCTTTTCTGTCGCCCATTCCAGTTTCATGAATCGTAGTAGGTCGGTCAGGTCGACGTGATGCTTACCTACTTGACAAAGCCTTTTAGCTTTTTAGCTTGCTTTTCTACGCGTAGAATACTAGACTTAGGCAACCCCGACGTAAATAATGACTGGTTCCGTACATCTACCCATCCCTGTCCCCAGATGACTGCTTCATTCGCCTAGACTCATTGCATTAACAAGATACGAATGTACCTACCCAGTCATGTTGAAGTTAAGTACCTACCTAGGTCCCTTCAACCCCAGCTGAAAAATCCAAAACTCAGAAATTGTTAAAAGGTTCCAGTTTCTGATATCCTGCATAGCCAAAGAAAAAGCAACAAAAACATGGGTAGGTTAGGATTTTCACTTTTCACATTGGATTTTGATGGAAACATTTTCATCTGGCCTGCATTTGCAGAATGTGGCCCAGTTTCCAATTATTGTCCATTCCAGCAAGAAACCATTTCAGTGTCTGTAGGCCGAAGTGGAGAGGCATGCGTGATCAATTGCAAACGCAAAGTATCAAACGAGAGGTTGTGTGGGTCGATCGTAAAGGTGGGCGACAGTGACAATATCAGGTCATGCGGGCCTTTGAGTGAACTAAGGTTCTGGGTTATCAAAACAAGGGTTTCAGCTTCCTTTCTTTATTTCCGTAACAATCAAAAAAGCTAAGAAAGAAAAAATGTTTTCGCATAACTGGCATGTTGTTTTTCACAATTTTGTGACGATTACTTCTGCTGCAGAGATAGAAAAGAAAATTAATTGTAGTCCAACGGAGGATCCTCGAGTAATAGATACTATGTTTCAAGATACACTGTTCTGTTTTCAGCTTCCTCCTGGCCTATCGAGGCCTCCATCACAGCCTGGCGAATGTTCTGACAGCAGTGAGAGTGACCACGAATCGGGCAACAGTGAGCAACTCTATGCACCTGATGACATTCCACAATTTGTTGTTCAACCGAAGGACAATCTCTTTGGTTTGGGATACACGGGACTGGAGAGAAGGGTGGAAACTGATTCTGAAACTCAGGGACTGTTCAAATTCAAAGAAAAGAACAATCTACTGAAAATAAAAGGACAGGTTTGAAGAAGCTTGCTTTTGTTTATGTTGGTACAGTGCCTTCCTTTGAAACTGTCGAATATGCTTTTTTCATTTTTTCATTGTTTTTTTTTTCTTTGTTGATGCATCTCAGTCGAAATGTAAACCAGCATTGGTCGGACTCAAAAGAGCCAAGCTGGGGGTTGGTGGAAAACCGCTCCTTTCGAACCAGATAAAAAAACCCTTTTCGCTGTCCCAGATCGAAGCTGCTGGTTCAAAGAAAGAAATCAATTCGGAAGAGAGGATAGAACCCTCTTTTACCGAATTCTAAGCGAGAAGCTCTGCCAGAAGTGACTACTTGGCACCATTCTCTGCGCATCTGCAAGCTTAGCGCACTCTAAATGTGTTGTAAAAAGCCAGGTGAGTAAATGGTTAGCTGAACAGCAACTATGGATATTTTCTTTTCCAGGTGAGAGACAATTTCGGGTCTTCTCGTTATGCCTTTTTATGTTCTCTTTGTCGGTAATTGGGTTCTGCTCTCTTTGTCTGCAACAATGCAGCAATTGCAGTGTCAAATTTTATGGAAATCCACATCAAGAAGAACTTTGGTCAACAAAAATAGCTTGTTTCTTTTTGGGGGGGGGTTAAAGGGGGGACCTAGATTTTTTCGTAAAAATAAAAAATTGTCCAATTTTTTTAATGTGTGGACCAGATGCGCTGAAATCTCTAATTTCTGATGGTGAAAACCCATTGCAAACATCTTCAATAGAAAAAATGGCATACGAAAGACCAGAGGCATGTTTTTACCGCTAGCGGTGAAATCAGCAGTAAGACGAAAATGTTATCAATTGTTGACGCTATTTTTCTCAAATTTTTGTTTTTTTAGCATTTTTTGTGTTCCGCCCCGTGTATCTCAGTCATTTTTATGGGTTCGTGATCATGTTCAAATTTGGAGTAGAAAAACTATTCTAAATGGCTGACAAGTCCACATTTGACCATTTTCCCCTCCATTACGAGTTATAGACAATGTAGCGTAACTAGGACTTACCACCTCTATTCCGTAGGTATCCCTCTCTTCTCACAAACTTCTTATTTATTCGTCTAGGCTGATCTAGTCTTCAAATCCTCACCAAAGTACCTAGGTACTCTCAAGAACAGCAGAGTAGCAGATTACCCCTAAACCTATCAATGGGGTACCTATTTACTGAACTGCTCTATTCAATTCTCTCAATTCAAAGCCTATGGGCTTAAATCCACCTGTGAGAACCTAAATTTATTCAAATGGTAAAAAACAATGAAAAGAGAATTAATGACAACCAATCAATTCACATATGTTTTCACTGGACGAATAAGCAGGTAGGTACACAAAACATTATCAAATTTTTGTGATCGGGAAACACTTCTGGGGAACAGTCAACTTCCTTCTTGGATGACACCTACCCTTGGCCCTTCTTGGTCCTTCACTTCCTCTGACGGTCTTAAGCGTCTCAGCTTCCACCACAACGTTGGAGGCACCAAGGTCTCACTTGTGACCTGGCTCAACTGTTCACAACTGCTCTTCCCCAGGGAGCTTCAAGTTTCCCTGACGATCAAATCTCCGTCTTCGTGCTCGTGCTCACACTCCCAACTTCTGGGAACAAACTCAAGGTAGGTCTCCCTCCCAGGACTTCTTGACCACTTTTGACGGGCACTTTATGCCAACCTCAGCATCACACTTGAAGTCCAGTTCAACTTCAACTGTCGCTTCCTTCTCTGGTGATTTAGGGCACCTCTCAAGCCCGTATCTCCACCTTGGCATACGACAATTGCCACCTCCACAATCCCATCCCTCTTCTTAAAGATGCACGTTTCCCCTTTTGAAACGTTCCAAATGTGGCAATCCACCAAAACCTGAACCAAAATTGTACCCCACCCACCCACCTAGGGGAATAGAAAGAAGGAACAAATTAGCACATCCTAACAAATTAACCAATTTAAGCAACCAACCGCCACAACAAGACAAAGGAAAAATGATAAAAATTTACCGCTTTTCTAGCGGAGTGACAGAAAGTCACCTGCAACACAATTCTGGGTCCAAAAACAAGAAATTGGGCCTTGTCAAAAGTTTTCGAATGGTTTTTTACCCCTATAGGCCTAACTCTAATTTGGGCGTTCTTGCACGTGCGGTTATCGCTGTGCAAGGGACGGAACATCGCCTTATTTTTTACCCTAACATGGCTGCTGTGTCCAAACCAGAAGAGCTACAGTGTTCAAATTTTGCACAGAAGTTGGCTAGATTTATTTCCAAAGAGTGTGCAAAATTTGAACAAAATTGGTCAAAAAAGAAAAAAGTTTGCCGAAACTGGGTACAGAACCCTCAAAGAAAAACTTTTGGTACAATTTTTCGCATACACGGAGTTCGTGTGGAATTCCCAAATGCACCCATTTGGTTACTGGTGTGACAAGTTTAAAAATATTGATGCCTATGCCTGCATTTGCTTTTTGCAGCTTGCTTGCATCCTCCCCCACCGTTCTCTTACATAAAACCCTTATCGCCCGGTAAGGAGTGTTTGGCACTCACTACTGTTGTCTTTAGTTGTCCTTTGATATCCAGCTTCGGTCATTTTTCTTGCAGTTGAGAGGCTTGATACTTGCATAACATGATCAAAGCAAACTCTCTATTGGTTTCGAATGTGTCCTTAATGGTGAGTGTGCATGTGCCACAAAAACGTTTTGTACACAACGATGCACTCTTGAATTAAATTTGAAAAAAAAAAAATTTTGACTCCCAACTCAAACTGACTGGCTTCAGCTGAGGTTTCTCACTGTAGAAGTGGGCTTGTGAGAGTGATTTTCTTTTGGGTAGAAAGTATTTGATGGCATCAGTGCAATGCCTTCTTTTGAAATTTGACCACAGCCTGGCTCATTGAACTGCATCGTGTGCACAAGACTTGAAGATGCAAGCAGAGTGTGGGCAAAAAAGGTGCATGAATATGAGCTCGTGTAACAACAGAGTGAAAATTCAGCACAAGCTTCTCACTGTTTTGGGCCATGACAGTTTCAAAACGGGAAGAATGACATTAAAATTCCGTCAAGCATGGTAATACCTTGTTTACATCTGTTTTTTAATTATCATTAAAAAGTTAATGATCATCAAAATCGCAAGTGTAAACGCTTTTTTCCAATTTTTTCGATTAATGACGTTCCGGAACATAATTTAATTTTCAGTTTTTGTCATTAATTTTAGATGTGAATGCCCAAAATTAGGGAACGTCATCAGGAAGATCATTTATTTTAATTATGTTCCGAACATAATTTATTTTAATGACGTTCAAAACGTTTCGTGGTTTTGGGGTCGCTTGAGCACTTTTGAACGTATACCTACAGAGGCGCAAATTCGACAAATCATGCTGCAGAAATGTTGCTGGCCATTCAAGGACACCACATTCCAGAAAAGAAAAAGATGGAACAGCTTCGAACACCCACCAAAAACGAATAACATTTTCATGGAATCTGAAAATTTTTTGCAGCTGCTGCGGATCGAACCCAGGTCCTCTCGGTCAGCAGGCGAATGCTCTACCACTGAGCTATACCCCCAAGCTTGTAATTCTGTTCTTAAAGAACGCTCATATTTCACTGCTGCTGTTTCCGGCAACGAAATTTTCAAAGGGAACAGCAAGCGCAATCTGCAGTCTTTTTAATGACGTTTGGTGAAAATGCAAATGTAAACGGGTCAAAATAAATTATCATTAATCGACAGTTTCGATTAATGAGCTTCCTTTTAATGATCATTAAAAATTCAGATGTAAACACGGTATAAGCGAAAAAAAAACTTCGGTGTTTAAAAAATTTTCCCGAAAAAAGCCACAAAAAGCCTCTTTGGTTGCTTCTGTTTCAGGCTTTTGGAGTTGGGGCATTTGAAGATCAAGATGAAGACATCTATCACACAGATGACATGTCCCAGTATGACTTCACTTCACTTGGATATTCAAACCCCAGGCAAAATCAGGCTAATAAGATTGAGGCAGTTGGGCAGGCTGTCGGTTCGTCAACTCTGTCGGCTCATCAGAAGGCTGTGTCCATGCTCAACGACACCCTTGAAGGTTTTACCATTTCTTCAGAACCCTACAAACGAGAGGTGTTCGACACACCATTGCTTCCTGAAGGTTTCATTCCATTCAGGGTGAAGGATCCACAACAGCGAAAGGCTGTAACAACACTCAGTGATTCAAAGCGGCTGTCTTCTGCGCAGATTACACCGACCATTCGCGGAAAGCTACTCGGCGAGACTACAAGCCCCATCCATGAATTACAATCGCCTGATTCACGTCCGCTTATTCCGGGCATGAACAAAATGTTAGGGCAGACTGCCACCTCATCGACAAAGGAACAGACTTGCCGTAAAGCTGAAGAATCTGACAAAACAGTCAAGCCAAGTAGGAAGTCCAGATGGGATAACACTGAAATAAGCAAGTCGTCACACAGCAGTTTCATGCCTTTTGCTGCAGATCCTGAGAAACAGCGGAGGTACGAGGAGTATCTGAAGCTTTCAAAGCTGGAGAAAAAGGGTAAGAAAGAATTCTTCGGCTATTAGCTTGAAACTCTTGTGTTGTGCAGTTCTCTGCTGCCCTCATTGCTGCAGCAGGGATGAAGCTTAATGCCAAAATACTGACTCCAGTTTACGTACTACCTGCTTTGACTCCCAGGTTCCAGGCCAACACGGCTTTTGACAGACCACTAGTAAACGTTCCCAAGCTAACACTCCCAAATCACTTTCGCCCACAGCAAACAAATTCAGCTAACAAAGCTGCGAGTACAACACACATCTCGAAGCAAAAGGAAGTATTGGGACTGAAGCAAGATGGAAAGTTATCGGTTACTCTTTAAAAGCCCTGACCACACATGTGGCATGGAAGATTTATCATTTTTGCCAGCATTAGCAAAATTAGGCCCGATTATGGTATGTCGGGATAAAGGAAGCACTTAGGTTGGCAAAACGCATTGGATGGGTCATGATCAAGAATGTTGTTTTGCTTTAGGCAAGGAAAGGAACTCAAGTGCTTTCAGGAAAAATAATAAATGCCTTCCAGAAAAATTCCTCTTTTTTGACAAGATTTTTGTAGAAAGCCCACAATTTTTTGGCGAGCGAAGCGAGTCTACAACGGACAGCAAACCGTAATTTGTTGTGCAACGATAACTCAAAAAATTGACAACCGATCGTGCCCAATTTTTGTGGAGGCGAAGTTGTCAATATGGTGCGTTGCTGTATAGTTTTTGGTCAAAATCGGGGAAAAAATGACAATATGGCACAACAAAAACAAAAATGCTCTTTACCCTGCCCCACCTCAACAAAACCTGCAAACGCAACAACGAACAGACACTGCAGGCCAAGAAAAATCCGAACCTCACTCACCGCTCCCCCATGCCAGGTCCAGCGCCACGCACAATTTGCATTCCAACGCAGACAATGAAGGAGACAAGCAACAGAGCAGAGAAGCAAAAAGCCCTTGCAAAAGCTGAGAAGAAACAAACAGGGCAACAGGTTGTGTTTTATTTCCGTCAATGAATGCAGAAATCAATGATTCACCAGTCAACAACACCACACAAAAATGAAAGAACTGCACTGCGCTCCTTTCAGTTGCGGCTTGTGTTTTTGCGTTCTCTGTTGTTCATCCAGGAGCAGATTCAGGACGCCAATTTACACCAGCAATGTGCGCATGAAGGTACCTTCCTGCTGTCGGGAGTGGATGCTGTGCAGTGTGTGGCCGAATGGGGACAAATTTTCCCTCTTGGGGAAATTTTTGCACCTTTTGGGGGAGGTCTGGGGAAATTGATTTGATTGATTGTTTGGGAAAATTTGGAGAAATTTCGATTTTTGTCCACCAACAACGGCGCAAATGGATTTTGCAGAAATGCGAAACGTGGGGATTTTTGTTTCGATTATTTTTCTGTTTTTTTCGGCTTTTGCTTTCGTTCCATATTCTTGTGTCGTGACGCATTTTGACACGACTTTTGAGCAGCTGATGCTCGAATATTGAATTGGCACGTGATTGGTTAGAATGGATTAAGTTCGGTTAGGAAAGGACAGGATGGTACGAAAATGAGACTCGCATCCCGCGAAGACACCGAACTCTTCCACCCGCACCCCATGCACAATTTTCGCCACAAAGCTCACAATAGAAGGCCAAGAGAACAGGCACGGAAGTCGGAAGGAACAGGACAACAGTTTTGCAATATTTTTAGCCAAACAAACAACCAGCGAAACATATTCAGCCACTTTAAAAGAAAAAGTGGAGGAATTCCGGGATTTTCGTTTGTCCAAAATGTGTGCTGCTGAATTGCGGCGTTTGAAGGGGGTGTGCGCATCGAAAGACATGCGAGTGAATGGCGGACCGCGGTGCAATGCCCATAGAAAATTAAATTTCTCCTGAACCAAGCGACGGTTTTTGATGCAGTTTCGCGTGGTGCAAAGCTGAAAAATGAGCGCTAAACACGTGTCATGATCCCAACCTTTTGTCGGGTTAAACTCTGAAACAAATTGAGGAACAAAAGTGCTCAAGTTTCGGAGTTATAAAATTCCGGGTCCTGCCAAGAATTACAAAATCATTGAATTTGAAACCACTCTACAATTTTATGACCAGAGATTACATTACATGACAGCATCGTTTTGTTTTGAGCGGGAAAAAGGCTGCGCCTCCCTCGGATTTCTAGGGAGACGCTGCCTCTTGGACTCGCAGACACCACTCAGCACTATTTGCACAACTATTGCCAACAAACATGCCCACAGACCGCTTGTGCAGTCGTCG
>JASGXE010011959.1:0-13774 GCA_030068105.1 Sinentomon sp. SZTP_YWyxl
TTCGATGGTGGCGCCGCAGATGCAGAAGAAATCCGCAGTCCACTCTCTGTCCATTGAAAAGAGCCTCTGCGCGCACACATTAGACTTCCAACTCGTTCGTTCATCCACCCGAATCACCGCCTCTTCAGCCAACATCCTCGATTTGGTCTTCACGAATTTACCTGAGTGCGCAATTGAAACTGAAATCGTTGACGGCATCAGTGACCATCACATTGTCTTGTCCAGATTCCGCCTGTCCACAGCGGTCAAAGCTTGCCGCAAAATTTGGCGCTTTTGCAGAGCCAACGTGCCTGAGTTGACTTGCCTCCTTCGTCGGGAGTTCTCTATGATTGCCCAAAAGTCGGCTGCATTAAATGTTGATCAGCTTTGGAGCCAAATCCGCTCGATCTTTTCGACGGCCCTTGACCTTTACGTGCTCCACAAGGTTATAAAGGATTCCAACATACTGGAAGACGCAAATGCTCGAGGCTTGCCTTGCTCTCTCACATCTATTCTAGTTCATGTTCTTTCCTAACTGACTTGAGATCTTCTATACAGCCTCCAAATTATACTTCTCGATGGGACCATAGAATGAAAATCCAGCAAATAAGCTGAACAAGGATGTATTCCATTATTCTTTTACTCCTCGCACTATCCGTGACTGGAATTCCCTGCCTCGGGACGAAATGAGTGAATTATACCATTCCGGTAAAGCATCATCCAAGGCCTGGTTCCAAAAGAACCTGTATTCATGTTAAGGCATTGTTTGTTGCTCACATTTTGTCATTCAAGCTGATTCATTGATCTAACAAATTCCCAGGATTTCATTCCCCTCGTTTACTTTTACGTTCACTTCATTTGCCTCATGCTTTTCGTATCGATTTTCATGCATTATGAAACTTTGACTGTTCTATATACTCGAAGGTTAACCATTCTGCTTTTTTAGATCTCATCTTCTTTTCGTTTCAGGTCTTAATTTATTCTTCATTTCAGGTTTAATTTTGTTTTATTTTTGTCGTTCCAGGTTTTATTTTCTTTTGTCCATTTCAGGCTCGGATGCAGTTTGACTTTTCCTGAACGTTTAACCTTTTGTGCATGACTGCATGCTAAAAAAAAAAAAAATTAGATACATATAGATAGTTAGATAAGACAAGATAGACATAAGCAAAGTTTTCTGCACTTGGTGGCAGAGAGTGTGTCACAAGTTGTGAGTGTTATGTTAATGTTATTGTGTTAAGAGTCGGACAATGGCCGACAGGTTGAGGTAAAATGGTTGAGGTAATGGCTTTCAGCCAGAGTGGCCCTCCTCGCCGAGCCACCGGCCGTATGGCTGTCAGCTCAGATGGCGGTTGATGATGATGATGATGAACATTCCGTCCTGGTACAATTCCAAGAAAATCTCATCCCTGAAGGTCAAATGCAGGTCTGCTCACAAACGACGCCTCTATTCACAAGCTCATCTGGACGAATTCAAGAAGCTGCGCACTGAACTCAATACGGCTAAGCGTAACGCCGAGATGCAGTACATCCGGAGCTCCCTCCCGGAGGAATTGAAGCATAGACCAAAGAAGTTTTTCAGTTATTTAAAATATAAGACCAAAGGTGCCTCCTCTTCGATCCCTGCTCTGAAGACCCACGATACCGTTGCTTGTGAGCCTGTGCAGAAAGCCAACGTTCTCAATCAATTCTTTGCCTCCGTATTCACGGATGAGGATATAGCGCTTTCCAAGAAGACATAAGGCCTTTTTCTTCCGAGGCACCTGCTCTCCTTGACGTCCACACTTCTAAAGCAGGAATTATATCTCTTATCAATGATCTCAATCCCAACAAGTCCGTGTTGTCCCGTATTTTCCCGTTCGTTTTTCCCGTGACATTTTTTCCCGCCACATTTTTTCCCGTGTCTTCTTTTCCCGTATCATATTTTCCCAGAGTATCTTTTTTTCCCGTGTCATGTTTTCCCGTGTCTTTATTTCCCGTAACTTTTTTTCGCAGTAACTTTATTTCCCGTAACATTTTTTCCATCGCATTTTGGTGAAAGCTCCGTGTAGTTGGCATGCCTTTATTGTGTTTTAGGGCATGCTAAGCAAAATCATGGGATGGTTCAGTACAATCAACACCGCAAACACGTACTATAATTTTGTTGGTCAGTTGTGCCTATCATAATTTTCAACAATAACTGTCACTTGCCTGCAAACATCCACCTGCAGACACCTGCATGTGCGTGACTGCAGGTGCATGCTTAACCTTCTAAGGGTCTCATAAAAGCTCTCCTCGAGGGCTATCTGGAATTTGGGGCGAACAGAATAACGGAGCACTTCTGCAGAAAGTTGCCAATTTTTTATTGAAAGTACGAGTCCGACTCGCGACAGTTACCAAGTGCTATTCTGAAGTGCAATTGCATCCCAGAAGAGGGGTCATTGTGGTGGTCCTGAATAACAGGACGAATTTCTCTGTGTGCGACATAAGTGAAACCCTTGTGAAAGGGAGCTCAAATTCAGTGGTCCTGAAATAAGAGGACTCTCGTCTCAAGTGAATCACCCCGGATCCAAGGGCTTTGAGACATTGCCAGAGATCCAGAGCAAGAAGTCATGCCGTCGGCACAAGCCCCGAAAGTAAATGAAGTTGGTATACAAGTGAGCCTGAAACAATAGGCTATCAATTCTCATTGGTTTTGACGTGATCAAAAGACAGAAAGGTCCAGTGGAGTGTTACAAGTTTCCCAAAGAATCATTTACCCCGAAAACTCCATGGAGGTTTCCCCATTCCACAATTTTAATATTTGAAGATCCCCTATATCCTCACTCAAAAATGCATGGACGAACCACGAAGCTGCCCCTTGTGTATAACAATGACGGAATTTCTCATCACACATCGGGTTTACTCATTTAAATATTGCCTCCGAAACTTTAAATTTTTCCGAATTTTTTACTTTTTATTCGCCATGATTCCAAGAAAGTGCCACAAAAGGGTCAGAATCGAACCTCGGTCAACAAACGGGATCTTCAATTTCCACAAAGTCCAACACTTGCAAAACAATCACCAATGTGTGAATGTTTGGTAACAGTATGTTAACAGCACCATTAGCATTATTTGCCGAGGGTACTTGACAGATTTCTTTTAAAAACGGCCAGATTTCATAACACGGACGCCATCTGCATGGATGGAACTTTGTCTGCAATTATGTATCTTAACCATCTTGGACAAACTCAGGTGATGGCCACACCAAACGTGACACCAGTGGATTTGCATTCATGTTCATGGCTGATTTCACGGTTATTTAGCGTGTTAAGTATGATGGATTGTGTTAAGTTTTCTGCAATTGCAAACTCACCATGGAGCAGTGGCAGAGACCGAAAAGAAAACACATCGACACCATTTGCGGCATGGACTTCAACACAACACGTGAATGACAGCTATGAGGGCACATTCCGCTTTGTGGTTTTCCAACTACACAGACTTTTCCGATCACAAAAGTAAACGAGAAAAAATCACTGGGAAAAAGTGTTACGGGAAATAAAGTTACTGGGAAAAAACGTTACGGGAAATAAAGTTACTGGGAAAAAAAGTTACGGGGGAAAAAAAGATACGGGAAATTATGAAACGGGAAAAAAAGAAACTGGGAAAATATGTCACGGGAAAAAACGTGGCGGGAAAATACAGGGTGGCCCAAAAAAAAGTATACCGAAATGCTTGCATTATTTTGTTCCTCCTCATTGCAGTTAGGAATGTATTTTCTCCAAAATGGCCTCAGATTTGATGAGTATAAGACAATAGAACAGCAAAAGGAGCAACCAACCCCGTAATTCTGGTTGAAAATTGCTTCAATTGGCTTGATTGCAAAGGCTGATGAGTTTTTTTCATTTCTCCTCTGTGGCCTGGTTTTCATAGACTGCTTTTTTTCCGTTAGTCTGCTTTTGTGCTGGCCTAATTTGACAGGTTTTGCGTTTAGTGGCTATGTGCAGACACACACAGTATGAATTTGTCTCCCATTGCCGAAATGGATCGTTTTAGTTGGTGGCAGGGACGTCGTTTCAAATTTTCGTTTGGGGAGAGAATGCTATCAGTTGCCGGCCCTGAATGCGCCTGCCCTGCGGCCGCAGCCGACTGAATAGCTGTTAATGGGTGCAGGAGCTCCAGGCTCAAGTGGAGAAATGACGGTTGGACCACTTGGCATGGGATCTTGGCATGGGTCAGCAGACCCCCAGAAGCGAAATGCATTTTTAAAAATTTAACGATCTTTTTGGGTGCAATAATGGTGTAACAGAGGCTGATTTCACAGAATTTGGACCTAAAATCACAGTCCGGAGCTGGTCTGGCGAATACCAGGGGAAATAAGTTTTGACAAGAAGGGGTTGTTGACATTCTTACCCGTCATAAATCATGTCCCTGTTTAATGCAGGCCTCGAAAAACAAAATTTGGGGAAACAACATGCCTCAATCATGAAAGTTCAATATACCATCCCATCGAAGCAGTGCTCTGCTTTAAAAAGATGGTTTGATGTAGCAAAAATTGAACTGATACAAATAGCTCACTTCTCTCACACAATATTGTTGCAAAAGAAAAGAAAATAATGAAAAATCCACCTGTGATTGGCAAAAGGCATTTTCGGTATACTTTTTTTTGGCCACCCTGTATGTCACGGGAAAAAACGAACGGGAAAATATGGGGCATAACCAACAAGTCACCCGGTCCAGATGCTATCTCCGCAAAGCTTTCAGGACTGCACCTAATGAATTTGCTTCCTTTTTAGAGCTCCTGTACACACGTTGCATTTCTCAGGGCGCCATCCCCAGTGATTGGAAAATTGCGAACGTGACGCCAATATTCAAGTCCGGCTCCAGATCTGACCCATCCAACTATCGTCCAATCTCCTTGACCAGTGTTTGCTCCAAATTGTTTTGAACATATATTGTGCTCTATTGTGCTCTACACTGGCTTCCTATCTAGAAGTGAATGATTATCTCATTAAAGATCAATTTGGCTTCCGCAAGGGAAGATCCTGTGAAATGCAGTTAGCGAGGGTGTTCCAAGAGATTTCTAGAGCCGCTGACTTGAGCCTCGATGTCGATCTGATATTTCTTGATTTCTCCAAAGCCTTTGATAGGGTACCCCACCAGCGACTCCTCTCGAAATTGGCAGCACTCGGGGTAGGTGGCAGATTTCTAGACGTCTTGCGGTCTTTCTTGACCTCTCGGCAGCAATCAGTTGTGCTAGAGGGTGTGTCTTCCGACGTTATTCCCGTAACGTCTGGCGTTACGCAAGGAAGTGCACTTGGTCCAATTTTATTTCTTGTCTACATCAACGACCTTGCTTCGAACTTGTCCTGTAATGTGCGTTTATTTGCCGATGATTGTCTAATTTACAAAATCGTCCGTGAGGCTGGAGACAGAGAACTATTGCAGTCGGATCTCAGGAAAATCGAATCTTGGTGTAAGACAAACCAGATGCAGCTAAATTTTGACAAGTGTGCCCTCCTTCCAGTCACATCAAAGTTGTCACATGTTCAGTTCCAGTACACTCTTAGAGTTCCGGTGTCTTAAATTCTGTGAACGAATACAAATATCTCGGGTTGACCTTTTCAAGAAACTTAAGCTGGGGTAAGCATGTTTCCTCAGTTATTAGCAAGGCTAATCACATGCTGTACCTAGTGAGGAGGACTCTTATGCATGGAACGAGTGACACCAAATCCGCCGCATATTTTTCCCTTGTTAGACCACTTCTCGAGTATTCTTCGGCTGTTTGGGACCCTTTTAAGCTGTGCGAAGTTGAAGCCGTAGAAGCCATCCAGAGGAAAGCGGCGAGATTTGTAACTAATCGATTTGCAAGATTTGATAGCCCCTCCGCTATGATTAAAGACCTAGGGTGGTGTTCTCTTGCTGGAAGACGCAAATGCTCGAGGCTTGCCTTGCTCTCTCACATCTATTCTAGTTCATGTTCTTTCCTAACTGACTTGAGATCTTCCATAAAGCCTCCAAATTATACTTCTCGATGGGACCATAGAATGAAAATCCAGCAAATAAGCTGCAACATGGATGTATGCCATTATTCTTTTATTCCTCGCACTATCCGTGACTGGAATTCCCTGCCTCGGGACTTAATGAGTGAATTATACCATTCCGGTAAAGCATCATCCAAGGCCTGGTTTCAAAAGAACCTGTATTCATGCTAAGGCATTGTTTATTGCTTTCATTTTGTCATTCAAGCAGATTCATTGATTTAACAAATTTCCAGGATTTCATTCCCATCGTTTACTTTTACGTTTCACTTCATTTGCCTGCTTTTCGTAACGATTTTCATGCATTATGAAACTTTGACTGTTCTTTTTACTTGAAGGTTAACCACTCTGCTTTTTTTAGATCTTATCTTCTTTTCGTTTCATCAGGTCTTAATTTATTCTTCATTTCAGGTTTAATTTTGTATAATTTTTGTCGTTTCAGGTTTTATTTTCTTTCGTCTATTTCGGGCTCGGATGCAGTTTTGACTTTTCCTGAACGTTTAACCTTTTGTGCATGACTGCATGCTAAAAAAATAGATACATATAGATAGTTAGATAAGACAAGGTAGATATTAGCAAAGTTTTCTGCACTTGGTGGAGATCAGAGAGTGTGTCACAAGTTGTGCGTGTGTTACAAGTTGTGAGTGTTATGTTAATGTTATTGTGTTGAGAGTCGGACAATCGCCGACAGGTTGAGGTAAAATGGTTGAGGCAATGGCTGTCAGCCAGATTGGCCCTTCTTGCCGAGCCACCGGCCGTATGGCTGTCAGCTCAGATGGCGGTTGATGATGGATGATGATGATTCCTCGCCGGTGGATAATCGGCCAAGGTTTTCCAGTCGGGGGAGTGAAGAAAGAAAAATCTCGCTCCGGACTCACTGGAGTCATGGAACCAAGAACAAGTTCGTTCTTTGGCCATGCTCTGCTGCCGCCGCGGGCAGCGGGGGTGGCAGTTTTGCTGAACTCTGTGTCCGACACTCTGAAATAAACATTGTCTGAATGACATTCAAAATTTTCGAATTTGTCGTTGCACCGTTTGGGGACGACGGCCAACCTCCATTGATCATACCCATTATCGCCATCTCCCAAGTCACAACTGCTGCAAACAACTCCAAACTAAAATGTTTCAGCTTCATGAAAAGAAAAGAAACAAGGCCAAAATGTTCATACAAATATTCCAAGGAAAGTCAAGGTTTTGTGGTTTCTTGGTTTATCACGGAAAAATGCCATTGCGGAAACGGATACGTTGCTGAAAACATTATAACTTCGCATGCTTTGAGATCATTGTTGATTGACTGAGTGAAGTCAAAGAGTGTGAAGCGCAGCTTCCGACTTCCTTTTTTGTGCAGTTCCAGAAAGACGTTTGCTTTCCAGACAACTTTTCCCGGAAACGGTTTATCTCTGAATAACTCATGTTTACATGTAAATCGAACCCAACCACGAGGCAAGGCGTGCAAAAGAACTTATTTTACACGCCTTCCACGAGGTGTGAGGAACACCCGAGGTCTCTCACAATGGAAATTTGCACGAAGGGGATGCGTGGAGTGTGGCAAGTCTTTCCCGTGCAAACGCAAGAATCCACTGTGCATTCGGTACCTACGAGGTACATTTCAAAAGTTTTGACGTTTCCTTCTTGAACAAAAACTACATGAGATAAACCTTTGAAACTTTGTCACTTTGTAATCTGATGCTTTCGCTGTAAATGTGCCAAAATTCAGCAAGTTTGCACTGTTTGTTTCGTTTTGGGCACTGGGTGAAATTGATGAATTTTTTCAATAATTGTCGAGCGAAAACGGTCAATTTTCGCACAATAAAGCATGAAAATCCCGATGCAATTTCACCACAATTCCAGGGTGTCTTCAGTGAATCTGTCCTGTCTAAAAATGGTGTCAGAATTTGGGTCCTTCCACTAAACGGAGGTAGGGAGGCTGCCAAAGATGTCGAACGCTCATTCTGACCTCGGAAACTGCTGCTGCAGGTCAGAATGAGCATTCGACATCTTTGGCAGCCTCCCTACCTCCGTTTAGTGGAAGGACCCAAATTCTGACACCATTTTTAGACAGGACAGAATCACTGAAGACACCCTGGAATTGTGGTGAAATTGAATGGGGCTTTTCATGCTTCAATGTGCGAAAATTGACCGTTTTTGCTCGACAATTGAAAAAATTCTTCAATTTCACCCAGTGCCTACAACGACCTTCACAGAAATGTGGGGCAAAACGAAACAAACCGTGCAAACTTTCTGAAATTTGGCACATTTACAGCGAAAGCATCAGATTACAAAGTGACAAAGTTTCAAAGGTTTATTTCATGTAGTTTTTGTTCAAGAAGGAAACGTCAAAGACTTTTGAAATGCACCTCGTACCTACCAACTGCGATGGTGACTGGTGAGAGCTTGTCGGACCATAAACTCTGATAAATTTAAAAAAATGCAAAATGATTTGTCCCCAAATCATCACATGTTGCACCTGATGAAGTGCGAGTCACAGAAGAACCTGGTAGCTTTAATCAAAATGTTATAGCAACGTTCACAGCCAGAACGCAATGACAACTTTGTGGCAATGTGAAGAAACGGTGCCGCAAGCAACCAGGCAACGTCCTGTGAGCCTTTTTAAGCAACCACCCATGTGTAAAACCATTAACCAATTTAAGCAACCCATAGCATAAGGGCAGGTATCACCCTTTCTTCTAACTTTGTATAATCCCTTGACTTGGGATCATGATTTTGTTTGTGGTAGATATTGATCAAACTTAAACTTCTGCAGGGTCAAGCCAAGGTCAATTCAATTTGTACAGTGTGCACCAAAAGAATTGTTCAAAAAGTAGCATTTTAACAAACAAAACTCAATTTTTGTGTTTGTTCAGTTTGTTGACCAATCTCCGAACCTCGTGGCGCAGTGGTTAGCGCATTAGACTCCCACCCAGGTGGACAGAGTTCGATTCCCCGTCGGGGCACGAAATTTACTGTGGCACAAATGGTGCAGCCTCCCTCGGCGAGGCACAGTAAATGAGGTCTGAAAGAGAGACTTAGTGGCCAGTCTCTTAGTCCTTCAGATGGGACTTTAAGAAGGAGGTCCCGTGTGCAGTGTCACACTGCGCACGTTAAAGAACACCAAGTCCAAGTCCAAGACAGTGGCTTGGCAGGTTACACAACAGAGAAGCCACATCTCACAAGTCACACATCACTGCTCTGCAGAGCATGACTCTCTCCGGGAAATCCTGCGGGTTGGCGTGTATACGCCGTAAAACTGGTCCGAGTCGTTTCAGTTGAATGCAGAGCAGAATTGGGCTCCGATTATGGGGCATATTTCTCCTTGCGAGCCCAAGGTGTGTGCAACAAGGTAAAAGGTCGGACCACCAGCCGAATGGCTATCAGTCCATATGGCTCCACGATCATGAATCTGACTGAATTTTTTTATGGACAATGTATCTACAAATGCAGGACTACAAATACAAAGCGGACCATAACTTTTTACTTTATAGCATTTGTAACTTTAGGTGCAGGGAAAAAACCAGCTCCGTAATTGGAAATAGACCTGCTACTTTGCCTGAAATGGACCAATATGACTGAATGTGGCCTACTTTTAGGGCAGAGTTTCACGAGCAGCTGGTAAAAATTTCAGTCAAATTGGTTGAAATCAAGTTTAAAAAATTGGTTGAGAAAAGTTGAAATTTGAAAAAAAAAGTCCGTAAAGAACAAAAATATTCGAAAAAAGAAAAGAAAAATTGGAAAAAAAATTTGAAATCCGGAAACAGGGTGAAAAAGCAACTGCGTGAAAACTTCGTTTTGGTTGCACGCGAGTAACTATTTTGTGATGGGAGTCGACCCGATCTTAAAATTAAAAACGATGCTCTGACCTCAATTTTCAACCGATTTAGCTGAACATTTTACCATTTTAAAGAGAAAGAAACACACTATAACATGGGGGGAAACGAAATTTATCGATTTTTTGCCAAAAGTTTAAAAGGGTGATACCCTCCCATTAGCAAACAACCTAGGTACATGCGCACAAACGAATAAACATTAAACAAGACATAAAACTTAAGGCAAAAAAGAGGAAAAAGACTCACCTGATTTTATGAGACTATTTCCTTGACCCATGCAGACACTTGGCTTCAATATCTGGAAGACAAGCCATCTTTTCTCAAAAGTGCAATCCACGCACAGAACATAAATGGGTGCAGGTTTGTGACCTGCGACAACACCAAGGTTGAAAAATCGACGTGAAGCAAACCAAACTTGAACGTTTGTGATTCATCGCAAGAACTATAACAGTCGGTACCTGTATTGTATCAGCAACCTGGGTACGCTCATGAAAAAGCAGTTTCCCAACAAGCACTCATCAAAATGAAGTGGGGAAGACATTGATGCATGACTAAATATACCTTGTACGAGTAAATTAGTTTAATTTGAATGTACGAAGGTTGTTAGTTCCAACGAGCCTTGGCAAGTACGGTAATCGATGGATTTCACGGCTGAAATTTGGTGGACTATCTAGACCTTCTGTTTAGCTCCCTGCCAAATTGGCACTTTTCTGCCGTCTCTGGAACAGTTTCACCAGCTCTTTTCTGAAAAAGCCTTCATGAGGCATCAAAAACAACTTGTCAACTGCCGCTTTCAGTTCCATGACATTTTGAAGGTGCCATTAATGGTTTACTTGAGCCAAGGTTGGGAAAAGACATTAACATGCTGGTGCCAGTGTACGAAAAAAGGATGATTGGACAGTATTTTCATGCTGTTGTCAAGACATGATTCAACCCCAACAAAGCAGTGTTGTCTTCCGGGATAAGGGTGTCTTTCGGGGCCTTCCCTCAACTTTCGCAATTCATTTCCTATCTTACTTTCATGACCAGCGTATCATGATGTTGGCCGTTCCTAATTTTTCCATGTTTTAGTCAACCACCCAGAATGATCCCCATTTGAACCCAAAAAATGCCCCATGCCCTCACATGGGTGTTGAGGCAAACCCGTATCTTGTAGATCATGCATTCACCATGGAATGTGATCGCACAGCTTCGGGAATGTGGCCGGGCCATCATGCTTTCTTTAATTTCATTGGCCTCCGTGGGTCAAAAATCATTTCAGGTAACGGAGGCCGATATACGAAGTGCACTAGAAAAGTTTTTGACATCACGTAGCCTAGTTCAAAAATATTGACGATGTCAAGATACTCTCCGGCACTTGTCTTACAAATTTAGGTACAGGTGTCCAACCCAACCCTCCATGGGCAGAATGGTACTCAGATCAGAGTGAGCTCCACAACTCTGAAAATATTGCTTTGGCAAAGTCTTGAATACGTGTCACGTGAACATGGTATTTCCGCCAAGTTGTTTTTTAATTTAGGTATAGGTAACAACCAAAACTTGCTGGTGCCAAATCAGGACTATGGGCTTCAGAAGGCAGTAATTATTTGTAGATATGGTGCTTATCATCCAAAAATCTAAAACTTGGGCATTTGTCGTGCAAAAGGGAATGTTCAAGATTTCAAGACTTAGCCATAAGCAGTATTTTCAGAGCTCAGGAATACACTACACCCTCATCTAACTGCCACTATGCCATGAAAAATTTGCATTGATATCTGCAAATTTGTGCTGAAAGAGCTGCAGAAATGTTTGAAGCCCTGAACTAAACAAAATCTTGACAGCGGCAAGATTTTCTGAACTACATGGTGATGTAAAAAAACTTTAATTACGCCTTTCATGCTAAATCAACAACAGAAAAGAAACTATGCACATTGAAATTTTGCCTGGAACCCACTGAAAGACCGATGTCAAAGGGTGCAAGAACCCCCACCTAAAGGAATAGAATAGAAAAGAATGACATTTGTGCGGTCCTAAAACTATCCCTTACACCTCTTCCACCTCTTCTGAATCTGAGACAGCCGGTGCCAGTCGCTGATTCAGAAGTAGAAGTTGGTCGCTGATTTAGCAGCCGGTGTCAGTCGCTGATTCAGCAGTTCGTGTAGGTTGCTGCTGTCAGCAGACAGTTTCGTTCATTGATGTCCGCAGCTGGTGTCGGTTGCAGATACAATGACCGGTGTCAATCGCTAATTCAGCAGCCGGAGTCGGTTTGCTGATTTAGCAGTCGGTATCGGTCTCTGCAGAAGCAGGTGGTGTCTCTCACTGATATCAGCAGCAGGCATCCTGTGTTGTCAGTCGATGTCTGATGACGGTGTTGGTCGCTGATGTTAGCACTCAGCAGCTGGTGTCGGGACAGGACACTTTTCAGCAACCGTTGTTGGTCACTGATTCAGCATCCAGTGTCCGTCACTGATTCAGCTGACTGATACCAGCTGCTGATTCAGCAGACAGTGTTGGTCGTTGTTAGTTGTTACCAACAGACGGTGTCTGTGTAGAGATTTTGCATCCCTGTTGGTCGAGAAAAACACTGTTTGTTTGAAAATTTCTGTCTCATCTTCTCCAAGTGACTTGTTTTCTCAGCAGATTTTTTCCACTGTGCTTTCTCGACCACCAGGGATGCAAAATCTCTACATGACCCCCCTCACCGGAAATAAAACGTTGACTGTTTTGAGAAAATTGTGGTAATTCTGAATCGAATTTACATTTTCCCCAGACAATGTTTTATTTCCGGGGGCACGCAGAGATTTTGCATCCCTGGTGGTCGAGAAAAACACAGTGGAAAAGAATCTGCTGAGAAAACAAGTCATTTGGAGAAGATGAGACAGAAATGAGATTAAGATCGCCACGCAGTACTCATGGCCGTTGCCGATCCTTTGGTAAGTGGAATACTGTGGTGACACAAAGCATGCAACAAATAACCTCATTCAATGGCCGATGGTGAGACCGTAAGAGAAGAGGGGGACGAGACAAGATGAAACAAAAGACAGCACGAACATGAAATTAAAGAAAAACATGGGGGAAGGTGCGTCTGCTAAACCAACAGACATTACAGGTTCCTTTTAATCGAAGTTATTGTTAAAATACAAACAGCAGTTCAAAGAAAGAAATACAAATCAGATCTCTCTCACTTTCGTGGGGGGGGGGGCCTTGTTTTCAAAGCCCCTCCGTCCAAACACTCTCCTCCGTTCCCCCCCCCCCGACACCCACAGCCCTGGCACCCACAGAGCCGTTCCTGTCCAAGGTCACAGTGTGACCACGCGGGGAGAACAGGAACGTGGGAGCACAAAAGCCATACAGAAGTAATGAAAAATCAATGAATACAGTAGCAAACTCCCCACCATGGCTCACCGCAGTAAAAGGGAAGGGATTGGGTTGGGGAACCCTTGGTCCCTCCGTGGCCCTTTTTGTTTGAGAGCCTGCTGCCTTGCGGGGGGAATCAGGCCTTGGAGCGGGGGGGGTCATATGCAGAATCTGTCTTTCAATAAGTTTTACAAATGGAAAAATCTGCCGCTCCAAGGGCCGGATAGCCGATATACAGCCATCCGACCTCTCGTAACAGGGAGCAGGATCGGGAACCTTGGACCACGGCGCTCCCCTGGAGAAGATGAGACAGAAATATTAAAAAAAAAATGTTTTTCTCGACCACCACGGATGCAAAATCTCTACACAGTCCCATCACACTGCCATCAGACATTTGTTTGTTTCCAACTACTCCAGTGCACTGCTAGCAGGGCACCTACACACTACAAACAGCACAAATGCCCTACAAGTTGCCAGTAGACAGATGATCATTGCAAGATGTCCATAAAAGAACCAGGTTTCACAGTATCAAAGTTCAAGAAGTTGAAGAAGTTTCTTGAAGTTTTTGTAGGTGTCTATTGTTCCTTGAATAAACAACATCTACCCACCACTTTATTTTTTTTTATTTTTAAACTGGAG